>JAZGTH010000003.1:592500-805000 GCA_036877525.1 Chromobotia macracanthus
TCCACAGGGTCGCTCAGCTCCGTCTTCTTCTGCGGGAGACGCTGCCGCACACCCCCATCATCCTGGTGGGCAACAAGAGCGACCTGGTGCGCTCCCGTGAGGTCAGCACAGAAGGTGGGTCTCTTTCTACAGCTGCAGATCTCATAATTCAACAGGTGTTCAGTTCACTCAGTACCCTGCGCTCCACCTGTCTCATGTACAGTGTTATATGTTCTGCAGTACAGCACAGATCTGGAAATGTTTCATATCTGTCTTTTCTTTTCGTCTTACAGTCCTTACATTCTTACATATCCTGCATTTATTTTTATGATTTCCCTGAACTCCATTTAAAATGTTAAAATGTTAGTAGAGATTTCTCATGCAGAAAGTCATTTGTTTGTTTGTCATGCCTTTATTGTCCACCATGCTTTTTTGACATTTTATAAACAATTGACATTTATATTAAAACTCTCTCTCTCTCTCTCTCTCTCTCTCTCTCTCTCTCTCTCTCTCTCAGAGGCACATTCGAGTGCAGTGATGTTTGGCTGTCTGTATCTGGAACTCTCATTCTCTCTGGACCATCACACTAGTGACCTGCTGGAGGTGGCTGTAAGGGCGGCCCGGGGCTGCACCCTGGGGCCCGGCTGGATGGAGGGCCCCTCCCCAGAGGCTCGTAGAGAGAGTCTGACCACCAGGGCCAAGCGCTTCCTGTCTGGGCTGGTTCCACACTCCCACATGGGCCGAGAAAGAGACCTCAGCCAACACAGAGGAAGTCAAATACTCAGACAGAAATCTCACTCCTGTCATGACCTTAGTGCTCTGATGTAATGCAAAACTGTGAGAGCAGAGACAGTCGAGCATTAATAAGAGTTTGAGAGAGAGAGAACTGCATGATTGACAGGTAAGAGAGAAGAGATGATGTTGACGCATCACTTCAAACACTTACAGGAACAGAATAAGATACTGTATTTATTGCATGAGTTTTATTAGTTTACAATTGGTTTAAAACAGCAAATTAGAAATGTTTTCAAAATCAGTTAGTTGTGTTTTGCTTAATCTAATCGGTTTTAAAAAGCCTGTAATAATTAGTTGCTGTTGTTTGTTGTGAACTGTTTTTGTATAAACAGCCAGTTGCTGTAATTGTGAATCGTATCTTCAAGCATCTTGTTTGCAAGTGTAATTAGTTCAGGCAGATGGTGATTAATTAAACACTTGAGATTCAACACACATAAACATGCTGGTTAATGCTGCTACGAACTAACACACATTTCAAAAACATTCAGAGAAAACACAATATATACAATAACACCCTAATGGTTTTAGTCAATCAGACGTATTAAATCATGACTGTACATGTGTCTGTTTTTTTGGGGGGGTGATTCCAGTCATGTTATTCCAGAAAACATTCCCCCAAATTACCACAATTTACTATCCGTTCAGAAATATGTGTAGAGTTTGAACAGGGTAAAGGATGGTAAGGGGTAAATGAGAGACCCACAAGGATCCATTTCAAACCCCTCATCACAGTCTCATGGAATCCAGTCTGTCATACTCGAGCATTTCTGTGGAGGCTGGCCACACAGACTTATGCAACAACCAAAACACAATGTTATGGAAATGATCTGAACACTGTTCGCTTGTTATTGTTAATGAATGTCTGAACTGTCTTTAAAAAATTCAATGATAAATGCAGATAAAGCAGCAGCTACAATCCTTGAGATGAGGAACTATATCTGTATCTGAAAAAGCAGGATGGCTTCACTCTAAAAGCACACGGTTAGAAACAGGACATGAGGTTACAAAGAAAAGGCATGACAAATGTTAGTTGCCTAGTGACCGTTGTCAAGGAGACAAGTGTGTCTTCTTGACCAGACCTAGAATTTTTTACTGCATATATTGGTTCAGATGTTTTTGTAAGAGATTTAAGCTCAAACATAAACTCGACATGCACAGCACTTTGCATGTTTTTATATTTGAAAACTTTCAGGCTTTCTTGTGCTTATTTTGTCAGGTTAATGATGTCACAGCTTTGGATAAACTGTGTATATGAATATCAGAGCTGGCCCACGCCTCCCCCACATTGTAACTCAAATTAATCCATTTGCATAAAAATGCATTTCCACTCACGCACATCAGCTGCCATTACATATTTAACTGCTAATACGTATCAGAGTCATTTTAAAAACACCCAATTGGCAACACAATAAAATATTTTAAAAGTGGAGTGTAAACCTTATAAAAGTCTTATATAAAAAGAACTGCAGAGTAAATATTGCTTATATCAGCATGTAAATGTTTTAAAGAACAGGAAACAGGTATAATACTTTGATTCTTAAAACATTTACAACAGATATTTTTTCTCCCAACCTTCTCTGTTCTCTTTAACATAATGAAATGTGTCATGATTTTACAGAAGTTTGCAGCGAAGGGTTTTAAATCAGTCTTACAGTGACGTGTTTGTTTAAACATGCAGCTGCCATCGACTGCAGCAGGAACCACGTGAACTCAAGCAGGATTCAACAGCAAAAGAAAAGCTTTTACCAAAGCAAAGCTCTGTGAGGTATAACCAAATACAGGTACACCTGATGACAACTCAGAAACTCATCAGTGTGCGATCAGCTGCTGCTTCAGTGTGAGCCCGCCAGCTGAAACTCATCTCACACCTTTGATTAGAAACTCTTTAAAAATACCTGACAGTACAAATGCATTTTCAGCTGATTTTATTTTTTAAACAAGTACTATTTATAAGTTTATAGTTTTCTTTATGATAAACACCACCATGATTTATCATGGCACAACAATGAATGCAGACCTTCATGTACAGGTAAATTGCAGGTCCAGTATGAAACAGTTCCAAATCAACAACACGTTTCTGCTCTTTCCAGGAGTGCCTGTCTTCACCTCGAGTGACATACAAAAAATGCTTTGGTCTCTTAAATAAACTCTGTTCTTCTGTGGTGGTTGTTTAGTCGTCTAAGAAGTCGTCGTCTAGATTGACGTCTGTGGTGTCGATGTCATCAAGCTCCATGTTATCCAGATCATCCTCCAGTTCATCCAGAACCTGTAGATCAACAGCACAAAACAGTCACAGAGCTTTAATGAAACTGAGTCTTCTGAACACAGTCACAGAGCTTTAATGAAACTGTATCTTCTGAACACAGTCACAGAGCTTTAATGAAACTGTATCTTCTGAATACAGGCACAGAGCTTTAATGAAACTGTGTCTTCTGAACACAGTCACAGAGCTTTAATGAAACTGTGTCTTCTGAATACAGGCACAGAGCTTTAATGAAACTGTGTCTTCTGAACACAGTCACAGAGCTTTAATGAAACTGTGTCTTCTGAACACAGGCACAGAGCTTTAATAAAACTGAGTCTTTTGAACACAGGCACAGAGCTTTAATGAAACTGAGTCTTCTGAACACAGTCACAGAGCTTTAATGAAACTGAGTCTTCTGAACACAGGCACAGAGCTTTAATGAAACTGAGTCTTCTGAACACAGTCACAGAGCTTTAATGAAACTGTGTCTTCTGAACACAGTCACAGAGCTTTAATGAAACTGTGTCTTCTGAACACAGTCACAGAGCTTTAATGAAACTGTGTCTTCTGAACACAGTCACAGAGCTTTAATGAAACTGTGTTCTTCTGAACACAGTCTACACACCTTCTGTTCTGCTGCTGCAGCCTTTGAAAGTTCTTCATTCACTTCTTCTCAACCTTCAGAGCTGCCTGAAGTTCTGCTGGACTCATGGCTGATGCTGCAGCATCTGCTGCTGCTGAGACAACTGCCATCAGAGATGCTAAAACACCAGCATCTTCTGAGGTCTCATCTGTGTCCTTCACCTGACGACATACACAACACTGCCATTAGATTACAGATGTTTAAAGGGAAAGTTCTTTTGTGTTCCTCAGACAAGAACAAAGTCATACAGGTTTAAAATGACATGAGGGAATAAATGATGGAAGAATTTTTATTTTTGAGTGAACTATCCACTTTCTCAATCTGACTGTTACTGGAGTGAAAGCAGGTCATATGAAAACATACGAATGTGATTGTATGAATTGATATGAATTAACCATTAAATCTCTAAAACATTGTAGTTTTGAATTGCCATGAGATTGTTTTCATAAATAACTTTGTGAAGTGTTAAAATGATTTTGTTATTGTCAACCACTATGATATGCATATGTGATAACTGTGATATTGTTATGCAACCAACAAAGTGTGTGTAAAACAAGCCGACCTGTGTGTGAGTGGAGAAAAGAGCTTTGAGTTCAAACTGACTGGCTTCCTCCAGCACATTTCTCTCTTCGTTGGGCTGGAGAAAGAGACACGAGGGTCACTTCACAAACTGATGCTAAACACACTAAACACAAACTTTATTATAAATTACAATCCAGCATATTTCACAGGCAAGTAAAGATTCACGTATATAATGCAGATGCTGCAGGTCAGTCAGTCAGCTGGACCTATAAGAGCTGCTCTCGTACCGTAACCAGAGGGTATTCAGAGGCAGGTCTGCTCTGGCTGAGGCAGGTCTCTCGCAGGTACTGCTCTGCTCCGAAAGCTTCTCTCAGACCGGGAAACAGGTTCTCGTATTCAGTGGGGTCCGCCAGAGACTCAGCTGCTTTCTGATTGACTTTAGACAAACTCTCTCTCCACCGTTTCACCACCCTGTTATAAAACACAGATCAGAGCACTAAACATACAGTGTTTCACTCACTCTCACATCAGATCTCTGCAGCCTTTTAAATGTATAGCACTAACCAGGTGCTCATAAGATTCATGGTCTATTATGTATAATTAATTTATATTAAAAACAATAAACAGCAGCACTTTCTGAACAGCTCTTGATTTTACTGCAGATAAACAGCCATGATCATAACATTATGAATATGAATATAAAAGCACACCTGGACACTTGGCTGGGCAGGTATGTGCGGGCGAGGAAAGCAGCTTTTGGAAGATGACTGGTCTTAATCAGGAGCTCCAAACAGTTATCCAGTCTAGAAGAGAAACAAATTACAACACCAGACAAGAAACACCATCCTCTAACTGAAACATTACTTCATTAAAGGATATATATATATATATATAAAAGAATGTGTAAAAGAACTGTTTAAAGAGTTTAGGAGATTTCTTAACAAAACTTAGGAAACCATTCAGTCTGAACAGTGATCAGCATATAAAGAAACAGCTGACTTTTATTCTGTAAAGAATCTACAAAAGATAAACAGACTCAAAATTTTCCTTCATGTATTTCAGCAGATGAAGGGCTTTTGTCTCAATGATACTCACTTTCCCTGCAGGAAGCAGGTCATGAAGGCCACATTATTTTTGCCATCCCTCTCTGCAGCCTCTGAGAGTTTGGCAACCATAGAGGCGTTTCCAGAAGCAGTGGCCAGCAGCAGATGTCCTCCATAATCCTGAGCGTGATGGAGACACTCCTGTGCCAGACCAAACTGACACTTACTGATGGCCAGCTCTGCCAGCTGTTTCCATTTCTGCTCTGTTCAGTATCAGAAATTGTCGTTACAATAACCTACCAACTTCACACAGAATCTTGTGAGTTCTAGCAAACAGCAGGAGAAGAATATTTCTTTAGAGCTTTCTCACTGCAAAATTAATGTGATAAACTAATCAACACAATTTTGTCCTGTAGGAATTAACGTTGAGCATGAAGTTATTTCATCTGTCTGATCACCACCAGGTGGTGCTGTTATGACCCTTATGTTTATTCTTCTGTGTTTAGCATGACAAACCTCAGCTTCTACAGCCAGCTGGTAGGCGATCTTCAGTTCTCCTAACTGCAGCGCCATCTCGAATCTGTGCTCTAGATCAGTGGACACGGCCAGAGCCTGCTGCTTGAAACCCTGCAGAGAAACACAAACAGAGCATGTCTGAACATCACAGAATTTATGAAGAATTTGTATCAAACAATCTGGCTTAAACATGGCTGACACACGTGTTGTGAATACTGGACAAAGCATCTCACTGCCTTAAGATGAAAGATTCTATATTTGTGACTTTCAACACTCAGATCAGTTCAGTTAGACTCAAGTCTAACCTGTTTCTCCAGGAAGTGGGCGACCCTGGTCCTCTGTTCTTTTGGGATGGTCGGAAGCACTTTGTCCGCCATCCCAAAGTCTCTGCACATGAAGGCTGTCTGATACTCCAGCACAGACACCCGAAGAGAGTAACTGACAATGTTCAGCTCCTTATCGCCCAGGTACAGACGGTCTTCTTTAGGAATGTACCCCAGCAGATACATGGTTCTGAAAAAACATGTCACTGTTACACTGTTCATGTAGTCCTCATGACATTAATTCTTGTGAAGGCCCTCTTTCTATTTTTATACATGAATAATACAGCTGGGGTGGAAACATCCAAGATCATACACAAGATATCAGAAATATGCAAATAAAAACATTTGTAATCAAGTAGCTATTAAATGTACTGCCGGGCTCAGACTTTTGCACCTCACTGTATATACCAAGGGTACGAAACCCCTTAAAACAGGTTAGATTACTGGTTTAACTGTTCACCTGTCCAGATGAGCAATGGTGACAATCTCCCCACCAACAAAGTAGTTAAGTCGGTTCACTGAGCTGGTGTAGATGAAACAGTCACCCACCCACAGGCCGGTCTTGACCACCTCCTGAATCTCTCCTAGAACCTGCACACACAGAACACCAGAAGCTCAGGCCTGGTTTTAACTATGTGAAGTCTTTGATTGTGCTTTGAGAAGAACTGTATGATATAAGTGTGTGTTTTTTAATGCTGACCTCAAAAGCATCTTCAATACCGTCTTCAGTAACGCCCTCTTTTGACTCCTGAGACGCGGTCATTTTTTCTGACAAATTATTCTGTGGCGATACACACCAGCTCTCCAGAATCTGACCAGAAAATCTACACAAAACAATCACACACAAATTGAATCATGCAGAACACACAAGCACTATGACACACTGCTGGTCTACAGAATATAAGAGCGACAGAACTCTCATGTTTGGGCTGGATCTCAATGTGACAAATCAGTTCTGTGTTGTCCCAGTCACAGAAAGCCAAACTGTTTGCTGAGCGAATGCCCAGCAGGAACCCACCATAGATACCTGCAAACACATATTAAACCAACGATTTAGCATGGATTACACACATGACACCTCTGACTGCAGCTTACAATCAGAGGAAGAACTGTTTACCTTCTGCCCCAAAGTCTGGCTTGACCCTCGAACACCTGACTGCAGGACCACTTCTTCTCCCAGTCCCACAGCTTAATCAACATGCCAGCTACACACACACATCAATGTCTTCAACACCATCACTAATTTTCATGGAGCCCAGGACTAAAATAATATGTTGATGGGCCCTCTCTCCCCCGGCTCAATGAACATCTATATGCAAAACGTGCATGCATTAATGATGCAGGGCTGCGTGGGGTGCACAGAGATGCAGCGACTGTAATCTGAGTGACCTTCAAACATGCGCTCCAGCGTGTTATAGTTGAACACATGACACCCTACAGAAAAGAGAAATGGTACACGTTCACAACATATAACAGCTGCTAGCTAAAAACAGGGTATGATTTCAATGAAACAACATTAAATTAACGATCTATTTCTAACCAAAATTATGACACATTATTATAAATGAGTGAAAATATTAGACAGTTCGTTAGTCTATTATATTCTGCACTATTATAATAATATCATCTAGAGTAAGTGCACTATTATAATAATATGACCCAGAGTAAGTGCACTATTATAATAATATGACCCAGAGTAAGTGCACTATTATATAGAGTTATTATAATAATATGACCTAGAGTAAGTGCACTATTATAATAATATCATCTAGAGTAAGTGCACTATTATAATAATATCATCTAGAGTAAGTGCACTATTATAATAATATCATCTAGAGTTAAGTGCACTATTATAATAATATGACCCAGAGTAAGTGCACTATTATAATAATATGACCTAGAGTAAGTGCACTATTATAATAATATCATCTAGAGTAAGTGCACTATTATAATAATATCATCTAGAGTTAAGTGCACTATTATAATAATATCATCTAGAGTAAGTGCACTATTATAATAATATCATCTAGAGTTAAGTGCACTATTATAATAATATGACCCAGAGTAAGTGCACTATTATAATAATATCATCTAGAGTAAGTGCACTATTATAATAATATGACCTAGAGTAAGTGCACTATTATAATAATATGACCTAGAGTAAGTGCACTATTATAATAATATGACCTAGAGTAAGTGCACTATTATAATAATATGACCCAGAGTAAGTGCACTATTATAATAATATCATCTAGAGTAAGTGCACTATTATAATAATATGACCCAGAGTAAGTGCACTATTATAATAATATCATCTAGAGTAAGTGCACTATTATAATAATATCATCTAGAGTAAGTGCACTATTATAATAATATGACCTAGAGTAAGTGCACTATTATAATAATATCATCTAGAGTAAGTGCACTATTATAATAATATGATCTAGAGTAAGTGCACTATTATAATAATATGACCTAGAGTAAGTGCACTATTATAATAATATGACCCAGAGTAAGTGCACTATTATAATAATATGACCCAGAGTAAGTGCACTATTATAATAATATGACCCAGAGTAAGTGCACTATTATAATAATATCATCTAGAGTAAGTGCACTATTATAATAATATCATCTAGAGTAAGTGCACTATTATAATAATATGACCCAGAGTAAGTGCACTATTATAATAATATGACCTAGAGTAAGTGCACTATTATAATAATATCATCTAGAGTTAAGTGCACTATTATAATAATATGATCTAGAGTAAGTGCACTATTATAATAATATCATCTAGAGTAAGTGCACTATTATAATAATAACCCAGAGTAAGTGCACTATTATAATAATATGACCCAGAGTAAGTGCACTATTATAATAATATGACCTAGAGTAAGTGCACTATTATAATAATATCATCTAGAGTAAGTGCACTATTATAATAATATCATCTAGAGTTAAGTGCACTATTATAATAATATCATCTAGAGTAAGTGCACTATTATAATAATATCATCTAGAGTTAAGTGCACTATTATAATAATATGACCCAGAGTAAGTGCACTATTATAATAATATCATCTAGAGTAAGTGCACTATTATAATAATATGACCTAGAGTAAGTGCACTATTATAATAATATGACCTAGAGTAAGTGCACTATTATAATAATATCATCTAGAGTAAGTGCCTTATTATAATAATATGACCCAGAGTAAGTGCACTATTATAATAATATCATCTAGAGTAAGTGCACTATTATAATAATATCATCTAGAGTAAGTGCACTATTATAATAATATCATCTAGAGTAAGTGCACTATTATAATAATATGACCCAGAGTAAGTGCACTATTATAATAATATGACCCAGAGTAAGTGCACTATTATAATAATATGACCTAGAGTAAGTGCACTATTATAATAATATGACCCAGAGTAAGTGCACTATTATAATAATATGACCCAGAGTAAGTGCACTATTATAATAATATGACCCAGAGTAAGTGCACTATTATAATAATATCATCTAGAGTAAGTGCACTATTATAATAATATGACCCAGAGTAAGTGCACTATTATAATAATATCATCTAGAGTTAAGTGCACTATTATAATAATATGACCCAGAGTAAGTGCACTATTATAATAATATCATCTAGAGTAAGTGCACTATTATAATAATATGACCCAGAGTAAGTGCACTATTATAATAATATCATCTAGAGTTAAGTGCACTATTATAATAATATGACCCAGAGTAAGTGCACTATTATAATAATATGACCCAGAGTAAGTGCACTATTATAATAATATCATCTAGAGTAAGTGCACTATTATAATAATATGACCCAGAGTAAGTGCACTATTATAATAATATGACCCAGAGTAAGTGCACTATTATAATAATATCATCTAGAGTAAGTGCACTATTATAATAATATGACCCAGAGTAAGTGCACTATTATAATAATATGACCCAGAGTAAGTGCAGCTGTGACACTCACCATGTTTAAGCTCGCTGTTCTGCTGTCAGTGTTCAGCTGTAATGTTTTATATCAAGCACAGACAGTCTGAAGCGCGGTGGAAGCGCCAACGTGACACTTGGCCGTCTTCGTAAAATGTCGTGCAAATTCGGTAACACTCGGCAAATTATGCAAAATCTATTTAAAAATCTCTAAAAATCTATTTTACAAGATATTTCGGTCATTCAAAGAACATTATTTATATATATATATATATAATATATGCACTTACTCATTTGTTTTTATAGCGCTATTGTCATATTTAAATGGCAGACTCTATTATGTATACTGCTGTATAAGCATGAGAGAGGGACAGTATATTATTTGTTACTTAATATTTTTTGTTTTTTACACAGAAAAGTGAGACCTGTTCTGTCAGCTGTTTATTGAGATGGAAGAAAAACACTCATACAGAAATGTTATCAGTCACATTGTGAGTTATTGAGGAAGTTATCACGTCGTGCCTGCCTTAGACTTTACTAGACTTTACTAGACTACAGCAAAATAAAAGTGGCAGTGAATCTGATGGAAACTGAGTGTTCTAGACTTTTCTTTTGTACACTTGATGACACACTGCGTCCTCACACGTCAGCTCCTACAGGAAAAGTGATCATGATGTCAAAAGCTTATCACTTGTGATCGTGCAAATCATAGTGCATACATACTAAACAAACTGTAAAATTCAATAAGTGTCACATTTATCTTTACATTGTCATGTGTCATTCTTCTTGTATTTCTTTAACATTAATCTGCTTATTATTATCATCAGTAAAATGACGTGGATGCTCACCAGATACAGTTTATCTCCTTCCACCCAGTGTTTCCATCCACGATTGGCCTTCTCACCTTTCTGTGTGGCCACCAGTTTGTCCCCTTCCCAGATCACCAAAGTCTGAATGTGTTACATTAAGTGAAACACCTGCAGTTGGCCCAGCTAACAATTTGTAGGTATGAACATTTCCCTAACATTCCATTAACAAACAAAAACGTTATTTTGAATGTTCTAGGAACATTACAGTTTTTTAGATGTTGTACAGTATTAACATTATTGCTTGGATATAAGAGCATTATTCACATTTTAAATTAGAGCAGAAAATGTGAAAATCAGTTTCAGTCTTGCTCAGAATATATAAGCCAGATTCTGTTAAAACAGTTTCCACATGACATAAGAAAAGAAGACCCTCAATGTATTTTGCTCTTCTGGGTGAAAGTTGATGATTATACTGTTTGTTCTACTGTAGTTTCATCACTGAACAAACTGGCTGAGAAAGTGTCCAGCAGGCCAAGGCTGGGGTAACTACAGGTTAAACAACATCAGAAGACATTTTTAAATGAATCTTTAATATCTCACCTTTATCATCCGGTTGTCAAATCCTTTAGTAAATTCTTCTGTTTCAACTCCAACCATAAAGCTCAACTCATAGGACTTGAAGGTGCTCTGTGTCTTTATCACAAAGTTGTCTCCATCCTGGGTAAAGATCTTTGTTGGACTGAGATGGGAAGCAATCTTACGGATGGCAAAGTCAATGTCTGTTATGGAGAATACAGTTCTGTTCAGGATCCATTAAAAACAAATCACAGAAATTATGACAGGCAGAGTTATCTTGTAAATGGCTTTCTCTAATATTACAATTAAAACCATGTACACTTTAAAAAAGTGCTTCACTATGCCATAGAAGAACCATTTTTGTCTGGTTCCATAAAGAACCTTTACATTTGTAGAACCATTCTGTTTCACAAAAGTTCTTTTTAGTGGAAAAAGTTTAGATTTAGACTATATAAAGGTAAGAAAGAAATGGTTCTTTTAACAACCATGAAGTGTTCACTGGGGAACCAAAAATGGCTCTTCTATGACATTACTGTGAGAAACATTTTAAGAACCTTTATTTTTAGGAATGTAAATTATTTTTAATGTCTGAATGGGAAAATCACAAGAGTTTTTTTTATGTTTACTCAGTCCACAGGAACTGAAAACAGACAGAGTCTCACCCAGTGCTTTGAGGTAGTTCTCAAGATTTTCGCTCGATTCCAGCTCCCATCTTCCATTGAAGTCTGCAGGCATGTCTGCACGATGAGCTCTGGACTTGTGCTGCTGTCAGGATAAGAGAGGAAGCTGCACTCAGGCTTTTATACTCTCCCGGCCACTTACAATGAGGTGAGAGGGCAGAGAAATGATAAGAGGGCTCTCTGACCTGATGGCACAAGAGACAGAATAAGAGTTTTATTCATATATAAATATGCAAAAAAGCAAAGTAGACTAGATCAACTTCAAGATGTATACAAAAATACATTTGCATAAACACTCAAACACACTCAACAAATAGTCATCACTTTATTCTTTCATTTGAGGAGAATCTGATGGGTCAGACGCTTCATAGAATCCCATGATATTACCATGCTACCCTGTCCAGAACCTGAGAGTAATACCAGACCGGCCCATCTTGAGAGATTTATGTATATTATACATCTTCTACAAAGTAAAAACAGCCTGTTTAACACAAGATAAATCAAGAGTCACTGTTCAGTTCCTCTAAGATATCAATGTATCTTCAACACAAGCTCAGTTAGAAAAATATATAAAACTGAATTACTGCAATTGAGTCATTACTTACTTTAAAGCTTCAATTTAAAGTAAGTAATGACTCAATTCCAAACTTGTTTGGTCAAAAATGAACAAAAACAAGTTATTGATCAAGTACATGACAGATCAGTGTTACAATCTTCTTACCTTACCCTGATTCACAACAGTAAGTTTATAATAATGATTTATCATTTGAGCTGTCGGGTCTGATTTTGTGGGAAATGTTCAGATTTCAGATTTTAAGTGTGGGGGGAGTGTATGGTGTAGAGTTGGGGTGTGATGTGTATGATATTGTATTTCATCTTCATGTGTGTGAACAGAGAAATGTTAGTCAATGTTTGGTCATTATTGTTTGCATAAAGCATGAAGATAATAGCAGAGCAAAGAAATATGTCAGGAAGAACAAGCGCTGTTTGTAGTGTTTGATGCTCACAATCTAAAGCTGCTTTTCACCCTGTCACCACAATGTATGAGCCAGCTTGATCTGAAACACTCCATCCAGCTGGTCATCAAAACAGACCAGTAAGCAAATACAGTCAAAAATTATTCCGGTGGTATAATATTGAAGCAATAACATATTCAATGTTTGAAAAACAGGACTTTTCCTAGAACTTTCAAAATAACATTCTTAACATTTTAGTTCTCCTGTAACTCAGTGGTAGAGCATTGTGTTAGCAACGCAAGAGATTGTGGGTTCGATTCCCAGGGAGCACATGTAGTGACAAAAATATAGTATAACTTGAATGTACTGTAAGTTGCTTTGGATAAAAGCATCTGCCAAATGCATAAATGTAAATGTAAACATTTTGGTTACTAACAGAAACGTTAGGGAAATGTTTTTACAACCTAAAATTGTTAGCTGGGATCTGTCTAGTTACATGCAGCGGTTGACAGAAGTGTGCATTCAGTATCAAGCATTCTCTCCTGTAAATAAAGAAACATGAAGAACAGAAGTCTCATCACAGGTGTAAGTGCTCTTTCAGGCACAGTAATCCAAAGGCTGTAATTGGCTTTAGGATTAAAGCTGCTCTGTGCCTTGACTCTCTCTCCACACTCTGATGCTGAAACACAGAAGGCAACAGATATGTCTTCCAGAGACATGAACGGATACTGGAAGATGACGAGCAATGAAAACTTTGATGAATACATGGATGCATTAGGTAGGAGAACTCAGTGCTTCAGTTTCTTGTGATTTATTCATCATGTCCCTGTGAAATGAGCTTCATTTGTTGAAGGTTTGTGAGATGTTACAAAATACACACTGTAGGAGGCACACATTGAAAATCATGGTTGTTTTGGTTATAAAAGGAAATACATGCTTATCTTCTGTACTTAAGAGATAAGACAGCAAGTCTGATTATATTTTATATAGGTAGTGAAGAAATTGCCTAGCTAACAGGGAACGTTCTCAGAATGTTGGGTAACATTCTCTAAAACTTCTCTAAAAGTTATCAATAATGTTATCGCAGTTAGAAGTTAACTTTGGTAGAAGGTTTTTTTAACATTATATATCATATTTCAAAAACATTATTCTTACGTTGTTAGTGGAACGTTTCAAAAACATTACAAATTGAATATTTTTAAATGCCATTTTAATATCCAAGCAACAATGTTAAACAATTTCTAAAAGACTGGACATTTAAAAATAACATTTTTAATGTTTTGTTACATAATGGAATGTTAGGAAAACGTTCTTACAACCTAAAATTGTTAGCGGGGTGGCTCATACTGTATGTGGCTATGGCTGACCAGTTTTATGTTGATTTAACTTACAGATGTGAATATTGTCATCAGAAAGATCGCCAGCTATCTCATCTTTGATAAGCAGATCATTCAGAATGGAGATCACTTTAATATCAAGACTGTGACCTCCTTCAGGAGTTACCACATGGAGTTTGATGTGGGGAAAGAGTTTGAGGAGGATCTGACGGGCATAGATGACAGGAAATGTATGGTAAGTGTTCATACATGTGCTACTGACCACACACCAGATCATGTGTTTGAATATGAATTGAAGTGAGAAGCACAAAGATTTCTCTGATGGATTCTGTAACCATGTCAGTAAACAGGATCAGATTAAGATTTACATACAATGACCTGTCTAAATCCATGTGTGTTTTTGACTAATTCCTCCAACACCTGCTGTTCTGGAACATTAAGTTAACTAGAACTAATAATGATACTGCAGTGTGTTGTGTAGAAATGGATAATGTTTAGCAGAAACTTTGCTGGGGTTACAGATGGTTCTCTAAGGCCTGGTTTCACACAAGGTTTAAGTTTAGTCCCAGACTCAAACGCTGTCTTTACTGAAAGTGACTTGCATTGTTAGATCTTAAATACATCAGTGTTTCGCCTCACACACCAGTAATGTTTTTATGAGGAACATTTAGAAAAGCTACTGAAATCAAATGAAATACAGGCGTAAATATTTTATTTAACTAACTAAATAAAATGAAAATTAGAAATGTTGCTTTAGCAATAAACTAAATACCTTGGGGCACTAAAATGAATACTAATACTAAAACTAATGTTAAACTAATAATATTAAAATAAAACTGAAATAAACATTAATCTTATATATCAGTATTAAATAAGATGACAAAAGCCTATAACCTAAATGTTTTTTTTTAAATGAGGTCTACTCCAGGTGTAATCTAAGCCCTGTCTGTGAAACCAGGTCTGTATTTTGGTCATTTATTTACTCATTGGTAAATAATCATGTCAGATATCTACTGAAACATGTAAATATACACTGTAATACAGTGTTAATGCAGTTGATACTGTTTGCCAGTTGTCAGTCAGTTCCAGCCAGGAGGATTATTTTTGTTATGGTCTTGTAGACAACAATAAACTGGGAGGGAGATAAACTGGTGTGTGTGCAGAAAGGAGAGAAGGAGGGCCGGGGCTGGACTCAATGGGTGAAAGGGGACGAGTTACATGTGGTAAGTTTGTATGAGGACATGACCTGTTTTCTTATGAGAGCCGCAGTTGGTTACTGTAGCGTTGTGTGCTATCCCAGCTAACAATTTTAGGTTTCAAGAATGTTGCCCCAAACGTTTCCATTAAGTAACAAAAGTTTTAAAATGTTATTTTGAAAGTTCTAGAAACATTAGAAAGGTCCAGTTTTTAGACGTTGTATTAATGTTATTGCTTGGTTATAATGTTTTTCAAACGTATTTAATTCTGTAATTCGTAAGTTGTTTCACTAACAACTTAGGAATAAAATTTTTGATGTATAATACATGATGTATATTAAAAAGGTTCTACTAGCATTACTGCAAGAATGTTTTGAAAGATACTGGGTATCCAGTACATATTATACTTGTAGAGTTAACCAACATTATTAGTTTAATTCAATTACAGACTGTTACCTGGCCTTCTGGAATACTTGATTCTGTGATGGTCAATCACAGCACTCAGATATGTTATATAATGACAGCTAAACTTGACTGCTGTTCCAGGCAATTGATTTTCTACATAGCTATGCTGGTTTCAAATCTGTCTCCTAATAAAACAATAAGCACAATAAAATCATTGATTTAAATCAGTATTTTATTTACCTATTTTTTTCGAAGCAGGATAATGTACAGCTAGCTGGTTATTGAAATAAACTCAGGGTTATTGTCAGGGTTTATTTTGTAATAATGACCAGCTGACTGTACATTAACCTATAACTATATGGCTTTTATTACTTTAGGATAATTTCTGTATGTATTGAAAATGGCTGATGATGATTTTATGTTTCAGGAAATGCGGGCCTGTGGAGTGGTGTGTAAACAAGTTTTTAAGAAACAAGCACCTGATTAAATGTGCCTTTAAAATTCACTTTAATCTTGGACTCTTTTCACTTTCCTGCCCATTAACACTGGTCATTACTGCATAATATTCTTATTTCAAATGCAGATGTTAGCTGTTTTTTATTCTTTATGTCAGCAACACCCATACGAAACACTAAATATACTGAACATCTGCACTAAATATTTATATATTAAAAACGTGTGTATGATATTGTGATGTTCTGTTTCAGACATATTGCCAATATTGCCAACATATTATTGAAGTGTAATCTGCATTTGATGAAATATAAATAATGTACCAACTGTTTATTCTTTTCTTTTTGCTAAATTTGTTCTGTTACACACACAGTAGCACACACACACACACTTGCATGTGTGGTTTACTGGGACTCTCCATAAGTGTGATAATTTTACATTGAGAAAATCAAACTTTCTATCCACTTCCTCTAACCCCACCCCTAAACCAACAGAACCTCACAGAAAATAAAAACACCATTTAGTGAGGAAGTGTCCCCATAAACCATGTTTACATTGTTATAGACATCACATGTAGACACGCATTTGTAAACCACATAGACCAGTACACACGTGTACACACACACACAAACACACATCAGTCCAGCTAAGCTCTCATCACATCATCTTTCCATCTGCTCATCTTCTTCTGACCTCTGAGAAGAACTTGATCTGCTGTGGGGTCATGACCTGTCTTCTCCTCCAGACAGCGGGTCTGTAAGACAGCACAGAAGTTCATTTTAAAATGCAGTAAAGCTCTTGGTTCAGGGTGACAGTGCAGCATTCTGTTGCTGTATAAAGATGATATGGGATCTACCAGCATGAAGCTTCATGTAATTGTTTCAAAACATGATTTGAAGTCCACGGCCTGGTAATGTAATTTCTTAAAGTTTTGCATAGTTTGTTAACATAAATAATGGACAGTTTGAGCTCCTTTATATCATGAGAATACAAAAGTACAGACAACAGTAATGTAAACAAACAAACAAAATAACAACAGATGAAAACACTGAAGAGTAAAAATGATATATTTATCATATACACACTAATATAGAATACACGCTAATATAGTGTGTATTTCAAGCAATGACTTTCAGACAAGAATGAGGAGTGAAAACAAAATATCTATAAAATATCTAAACATTTTTATAAACTAAAAAAACAACATTCAACAAAATGAGTTTTATAAATACTTCTGTGATAAATGATCAATCATATGCAGTCATTGAAATAACGCTTCTGTAAATGCAAACTACTGCATAATCGCAGCACTTCAGTTACACAATTTTAGATATGTATACACAGTATACATTTAGGGATTTACACTCATCTCTGGCTCAGAGAACACCCGCGACTCCAGTAAACACTCTGCAGCATCAAACCGTGAACAGAAAGCACTCCAGAACAACAGCTCCCAATTACAAACACCACTCAGTGTACTATACTACTGAGACAACAACAGCATGCTCAACAACGTAAACACACTAAATAAGTGCACTTACACAACATACAAACCTGATAAAGGGCCATGAGTCACATGACCATGACTGTAAACGAAGGTTTGTGCCCATCGGCCTGGGCAGTCTGGAAAGAGTGGAAACAGTCACCTCTAGAGGAGAGTGCTTGAACCAACAATTTCTGCAGGGCCCAACATTGTGAAACTCAGTGAATTAAAGAACAGTTGTGAAATATCTTTATTTTTCATCTCTTCATGTATCATGTATGATGACAATTGAGTCTAAGATGCTGTTTCAAACATAACAGTGCTGAAATAAATGAACACAGTATTAAAGTTATTTCATGAATTTGTCTAAATCACTTACAAAAACTGTTCAGAGACATTCATTAACAGAACTACACAGGCAAATAAAACAACACTTGACAGTCAACACTTTGAAGACAGTATTCATGGCTCGGTAGTTTAGAATAAACTATAGCACATCTCTGTAAAGGGGTCGGCTTTTTCTACATCAGAGATGATGTCCAAACTGACAGGGTCCTTGTTATCGTCAGTTTTAGGAGCTCTGGGTACAGGTGTCCCAATTTTCATATTGTTCAACAGCTGCAAGAGAGAGGAATATCCATATATTCTCTCATAACCATCTTCCTAGAGAACACACATACTGATCAAATGTTTAGCTTGAATGCACCGTAAATCACTTTGCATAAAAGCATATATAACTGCATCATCCAGGTAAAACGCTGGTCATCTGCAGCTGACTCTCAGTGGGTCATTGTGAAGAAAACTGCCCTACAGGTTTCTGTATCAGTTCATTATGAAGAGTTGCTCTACCATTTGTGTTTCTATACCAACCTGAAGAAACTCCTCAAAGCTGATGGAGTTGTAGTGATGAGTGTCCACACTCTCAAACATCTCGCTGCGATGCTCAGGAGAAGAGTGATCCTGAAGAAAGTCCAGCGCTTTATTCCTGTCTCAGAGTTTATAGCACAATGTTCAAAGAGAGTGAGGGCACTCATATTTACAGTAGTCTACTGTAAAATCAATGCAGAAACTAAACACGTGTCACTTAAAAATACCAAGTTTATGTTTGACAATGCAGCCACCTAGAGCTAAAACACTCCTGAGATCAATTTGACTCTGTTTAAAATGTACTGCCATAGAAATGAACTTTCTTTACTTACACTGCATGGAAATCAAGCAGATAGAGCCCATTGCTGTCAAACACTTTAAACTGATGTCTAAGGTTCAGAAAGTCTCTAGGTGTCCACTGGGGGTATTTTTCCTTTAACTCTTCAACCACATCACTCCAGTTATGTCTATATCCTGAAAAATGTTTGATTTATCACCATGTGGATTAACTTTACGTTAAATCACTGACTGATAACTCCACACATATTGTGAAATAAACTACAGAGAAACTATTGTTATTAGTATTGAAAGGCTCAAATGAACAAAAGATGGTACAGTAATAAAAGGTTCAGACACTCATACCATCAAACTTGGCCTGTTCGGTTCTTGAGCGCATCCCCTGCCTGAACATGCTTTTACAAAACCTCAGATTAACTTTATGTAATTGTGAAGAAAGATCCGCTTGATCTTCTGTAAGGAATAAACAGCATCACCTGAAACTTCTCAAACCTTATTTATCACAAATAAAGACAATACAGCTAACAAAGTGTGTTCAGTAGCATTCCCTGTAAGTTACAAAAACGTAACAATGTTATTCTGAAAACTCTAGGGATATGAAAATGTTGTATTAACGTTATTATAAAAACGTAAATTTTTATAATAACGTTCTAAACGTTATTATAAAACGTTTTAAGATTCTTTTAATCATCTTAAAACGTTCTTACAAACAGAAAATAATTCATAATATATATATATATATATATATATATATCAAAGCATTCTTGCAGTAACATAAGAACTTTTTCATCTTATGAATGATGTATATATATATATATATATATATATCAGCTGTCTGATCATGTTCATGTTTATTCTTCACATCTGATCATGTTCATGTTTATTCTTCACATCTGATCATGTTCATGTTTATTCTTCACGTCTGATCATGTTCATGTTTATTCTTCACGTCTGATCATCTTCATGTTTATTCTTCACGTCTGATCATGTTCATGTTTATTCTTCACGTCTGATCGTCTTCATGTTTATTCTTCATGTCTGATCATGTTCATGTTTATTCTTCATGTCTTCATGTTTATTCTTCACGTCTGATCATGTTCATGTTTATTCTTCACGTCTTCATGTTTATTCTTCACGTCTGATCATGTTCATGTTTATTCTTCACGTCTTCATGTTTATTCTTCACGTCTTCATGTTTATTCTTCACGTCTGATCATGTTCATGTTTATTCTTCACGTCTAATCATGTTCATGTTTATTCTTCACGTCTAATCATGTTCATGTTTATTCTTCACATCTGATCTTCATGTTTATTCTTCACGTCTGATCATGTTCATGTTTATTCTTCACATCTGATCTTCATGTTTATTCTTCACGTCTAATCATGTTCATGTTTATTCTTCACATCTGATCTTCATGTTTATTCTTCACGTCTAATCATGTTCATGTTTATTCTTCACGTCTTCATGTTTATTCTTCACGTCTGATCATGTTCATGTTTATTCTTCACGTCTTCATGTTTATTCTTCACGTCTTCATGTTTATTCTTCACGTCTGATCATGTTCATGTTTATTCTTCACGTCTGATCATGTTCATGTTTATTCTTCACGTCTTCATGTTTATTCTTCACGTCTGATCATGTTCATGTTTATTCTTCATGTCTTCATGTTTATTCTTCACGTCTTCATGTTTATTCTTCACGTCTGATCATGTTCATGTTTATTCTTCACGTCTTCATGTTTATTCTTCACGTCTTCATGTTTATTCTTCACGTCTGATCATGTTCATGTTTATTCTTCACGTCTAATCATGTTCATGTTTATTCTTCACGTCTAATCATGTTCATGTTTATTCTTCACATCTGATCTTCATGTTTATTCTTCACGTCTAATCATGTTCATGTTTATTCTTCACATCTGATCTTCATGTTTATTCTTCACGTCTGATCATGTTCATGTTTATTCTTCACACGTCTTCATGTTTATTCTTCACGTCTAATCATGTTCATGTTTATTCTTCACGTCTTCATTTATTCACGTCTGATCATGTTCATGTTTATTCTTCACGTCTTCATGTTTATTCTTCACCTGATCATGTTCATGTTTATTCTTCACGTCTGATCATGTTCATGTTTATTCTTCACGTCTTCATGTTTATTCTTCACGTCTGATCATGTTCATGTTTATTCTTCACGTCTTCATGTTTATTCTTCACGTCTTCATGTTTATCTTCACGCCT
This sequence comes from Chromobotia macracanthus, assembly GCA_036877525.1. Classification (NCBI taxonomy): domain Eukaryota; kingdom Metazoa; phylum Chordata; class Actinopteri; order Cypriniformes; family Botiidae; genus Chromobotia; species Chromobotia macracanthus. Next base: position 613,834 of record JAZGTH010000003.1, read on the forward strand.
GATCGTTCATGTTTATTCTTCACGCCTGATCATGTTCATGTTTATTCTTCACGTCTGATCATGTTCATGTTTATTCTTCACGTCTTCATGTTTATTCTTCACGTCTTCATGTTCATGTTTATTCTTCACGTCCATGTTATTCTTCACGTCTTCATGTTTATTCTTCACGTCTAATCATGTTCATGTTTATTCTTCACGCCTAATCATGTTCATGTTTATTCTTCACTCTGATCTTCATGTTTATTCTTCACGCTAATCATGTTCATGTTTATTCTTCACGTCTGATCATCTTCATGTTTATTCTTCACGTCTGATCATGTTCATGTTTATTCTTCACGCCATGATCTCGTCTTCATGTTTATTCTTCACGTCTGATCATGTTCATGTTTATTCTTCACGTCTGATCATGTCATGACTCAGTCTTCATGTTTATTCTTCACGTCTGATCATGTTCATGTTTATTCTTCACGCTTCATGTTATTCTTCATGTTTATTCTTCACATCTGATCATGTTCATGTTTATTCTTCACGTCTAATCATGTATTTTTTTCACATCTGATCTTCATGTTTATTCTTCACGTCTAATCATGTTCATGTTTATTCTCCTCACGTCCATGTATCTTCACATCTTCTTCATGTTTATTCTTCACGTCTAATCATGTTCATGTTTATTCTTCACGTCTGATCATGTTCATGTTTATTCTTCACGTCTAATCATGTTCATGTTTATTCTTCACGTCTGATCATGTTCATGTTTATTCTTCACATCTGATCATGTTCATGTTTATTCTTCACGTCTAATCATGTTCATGTTTATTCTTCACGTCTAATCATCTTCATGTTTATTCTTCACATCTGATCTTCATGTTTATTCTTCACGTCTAATCATGTTCATGTTTATTCTTCACATCTGATCTTCATGTTTATTCTTCACGTCTGATCGTCTTCATGTTTATTCTTCACGGAATATTTTCTTTAATGAAGATGATTATCTTAATTGATGAAGATGATCATTAATTAAGATACTGACCGTCGTCAGAGTCCTCGTAGGCCGGAAGCTCGTAACAGTCGGGCGCGGTCATCAGCGGATAAGACAGAAAGGAGCCCATCCTCCGCGGTCTGATCACAATGTTTTGATTTTGAATATGATATGATATGATATTTGAATGATATTTTTATTGTTCGTGTGATACGATTCATTTACGATCAATGACAACGTGACGAAATGAGACGCGCGTGACGTCACTGCGAGCTGTTGTACGATTCGCGCGTGCGTAATAAATAACAAATAAACGCGAGTAAATATTGTGATCTGTTTACTAGAGATTCCCAAAGTTATTAAAACATTAGCACAACGTTTTTAGTGTTATATATCATGTATATCAAAAACGTTGTTCTTAATTAGTTAGTGGAACATTTAAAAAACATTTTAAAAAGGTTTTAGTAATGTTCTTATAGCCAGGCAATGATGTTCAAACAACATCTAAAAACTGCACGTTTTGAACTGTTATTGATCAGTTTTCTAAATGTTTGGAGACCTTCATGTAAATGCAATGAGTGCTACAATGATAAATGCATGCACACTTTATTTCAGCATAAACTGGTGCAGGTCTGAATCTAATTCAGAATTCTCACGTTACTTCAGATTTACATGATTATATTTTAAGCAAATTATGATACGATTACAATGTGTAAAATATCAGATATATCGCAGTATAAGAACAGAGTAAATCTGCTTTCAGGGTGTAAATTCCATGTTTTTCTTCTGCAGATAATGAAACAAACATCATTATTATATATTTGTAACAAACTCCTATACATATTTATACATGATTATACGGATACATATTTTACCATCCATTCAGTTTCTATACTGCTCATCATGAAGTACATTTCACCAGACAATCTGTACATTATCAGCTTTTGTAGAGCAATACTATTGACTTACTTGTAAAGTTGAAGTTTGTTCAGCTCCTTCTGCTTCACCCAGTTCTCCTTCCAGCGGCTGCATATGAGACCTTCAGCTGTGTAGAAACTGTGACATGACAGGAAGAGGATTTAAGAGCAGCAAAACTAATGATGGAAGCGCAAAAAAAGACACTTAATCTGACAGAGTTCATCCATGACGGCTTTGACACAAGAGTAATTTGGTCGTTGAAATGGGCGTTTGTCATTGCACAAAACTGAAGTCTAAATAAAACACATATTTAGTGCTTACTTGTCCCCAAAGTCATCATGGATATCATGAAAACAACTCCAGCAGTGCTCACAATCACCTTCTGGTTGAGCTGCATCTTTTCTGCAGAGATCCTGGAGTCTCCTGTGAATGCAAATTTTTCACAGGAACTTATAAAAGTTCTTAATGAATTCTTGAGAAACGCATTTATGTTTTCTTTGTGCTTTTAGTCTGAAGGGTTTTATTTTTCACAGTAATCTGAGAAAGTCTGTGGTCTTGTGGAAGGCAGTAAACACCTGGAAACAGAGATATTAATGTGTCCATTTCGAATGTCTGGGAATTTGCCTCTCTGTGTAATTTAATGTCATTTTCAGTGCTTAAAAATAGTAGAAGATTATTTCAGTTGAAAGTTTATTACTTAGTTGTTCTTTAGAGATAATCAAGTGCCCATATTTGTATTCCTGAAGTTGGAAAGCCCTAACCTGACCTAATCTGATTTACATTTATGCACTTTGGACTCACTGTCTTATTTGGACTTAATATCTGACCAGTATGTGTTTCTCCTGGGAATCAAACCTATGACCTATGTGCACCGCAAGCTTTTTATCTAGAATGCATCACAAAGCAGCACTATTCTACAGAAATCAACAGTAAGTACTCTGTAGACATACACTGTATATGGATTTCTGAACACATTCATATAGTTATTTAATTACAAATTTATTTTCTGCCATCAACAGAATTCAACAGCTGTAAGATATGTTGTCAGTAGTTTGGCTTGTGAGCAAAAAAATCCAGATGTTTTAAAATCTTTTTGTAATGGTATAAAAGAGGTTCTGAGATGATTAAAATAAAAATAATTGATGAAATTAAAGAAAATTTCAATAAAATAGAAGACAATTATAATAAAAACAAAATGAAGATACTGAAATCATACATGGCATTTTTAAAGACAGAGACAGGTTGAGACAGGTTATCTTTTATAAGGAAAAAAGCTGATCTGAAGTAATCTGATGCTGTAGAAATGAATTCTAAAAGGAATTTGATGACTGAAGCACAGAGTCTGTGCGGTTCAATCTAGAAGAGTGAGAACAAATCAGCACTATTATATGAGAAACATCTTATTTTTGTAGAACTAAACCCCAGCATCAGTGTACTCACTGAAGTTTCCTCAGCTCCTGGACCTTCTGCTTTACCCAGCTCTCCTTCCAGTGGCTGCATCTCACACCCTCAGCTGTGTAGAAACTGTGTGACAGCACAGAATTTAGAATCAGCATGTTATTGAAATATAATGATGAGAAAACAGATCTCCTTAGTCAGAGTACTTACATGACTGCTTTTACACAAGGAGGATTGCGCTTTTGAATCCTGAAGCCTGTTATGGGTGATGTGATTTTTTTGGTGGAGGCAGATGTCCCCCCCCCCCAGTCATTCTTGTTTTAATGGATTTGTGGTTTGCAGACAGTGAGGTCTTCATTTCAAACCGGAGCACTTCAGAACATTCATTTCTCATGTGAAATGGCTGACCTGAATGAGGGCACTGAGATGTTTCCTCATGAACATCTGTCCACTTCTGTTGGACTACAGATTTTGCCATTTGTTATGGTACAGTTAAATGAACTGTTCATCCAAAAACATTTTTACATTTATGCATTTGGACTCACTGTCTTATTTAGATTTAATATCTGATCAGTATGTGTTTCTCCTGGGAATCAAACCTTCCTCTATATAATGCTATATAACTATATAATCTACTGGATATATGATACAGTATTATATATTATGCTGTAATATTAAACCTTTATATAATCTAATTTCTTTCTTTTGTTAGTTACTCAGTAAAAAATCTTTTCAGTTTATGTAAAAGTGTGGTATAATATTTAACAATATTTTCATTCCCTTTATTTGCTCACAGCTTGTGAACTAATGCCTGTTTACATTCTTGATTCACATACTAATTGAAGCTTTTTCTACTTAATGTCAGTAGTTAATCAATAACATATGTACTGTATATACTGTATATACATGTGTAAATAGATTCAGACATGCTTCTGTGTCATTTCTGATCTTTTTATGCTACATCAGAGCAGCAGTGATCTACTTCCTGTACAATACCAAAGAAAACACAATACAGCATTTCCACTTCTCAGTGTAAATCATGATTCCATTCTTTTAAAAAAGAGGATGTGATATTTCATCCATGTGCCGTTTTAGACTTCATCTGAAAAATGTTTACCACATTTAACCCACAGCTGGAAACCCCGGCATGTAAATAGATATTCAAAAATGTTCCTGAGGACAGGAGGTCAATGCAAGTGTGCTTGATTTGAATCTGGCTCGCAACGTTTCTTAACCACATTCTAAACTTTTCCACTCACTGTTTTCTTTTACCTCTGAAATGTCCTATTAGCAAAAAATAAAAAGGTAAAAGCCACTGTCTTTATAAAAATATGAAACATATTTTATAATATGGATTTTCTCAAACTATTAGAGCATGAACAGAGTGATCACACTTCAGATTGGAGTTTTAAAAAAGATAGGTACCGATTTATCTTCCTGTGTTCACATGCCAGGGGTCGCCGTTGTGCCTCTGCCTGAAATCTGCTGAACACATCTGATCTGGAAAATGTTGCAGTGAAGATGTATCAAGACTGATGTTTAAAGTGTTCTGAAGTTTTGCTTTAGATAAAGAGTGTGAAATGTGATTTCACCAAAAACCTGCACTTTCACCCTCACAATCCCCCACATCTCCTGTTGTTATATCTGCAGCAGGATTTAAACAGCTGCTTGATTCCCCCTCCCATTTTAACTTCTTCAGCTTAAAAAATTTCAGGAGACTCTTTACAACATTTTTGTAAGATTAGATTTTACTCTGTTTTAAAATGGTTGCTTATAATGCTTGTCCTTTACTCAAAACAACATTTGAAACTTGTCACTGTGGAAAAGTGCTAATTAAACATTTACATGAAATTCTGACTAACTTGCTTCTTAAATCTACCATTAATACATCAGTAGTATTGTACACATTTACACACAACTGTCTTTAAAATGCTAATCTTCAGCAGTACTGCACACACACACACACACACACACACACACACACACACACACACACACACACACACACACAAGCTGTGTGCTTGTGAACTGTAAAGATCAGATATATACTGCTTGCTAAAGACCACATCTGCGGTTAGAGAGCAGGTCACCATGACCTAGAAAATCAGGAAATGCATCAACCAGAGCCAAGGTTACTTAGCAGGTCACATCGCAGGTGACGACCCGTTGAGAAATGAAGCTGCATTTGCTTTTCATTCTTTTCATTCGTTCTGCTGCTTTTCATTCTGTTTGTCACAACTGCACTGCAAGGTGTGTCACACGATCTGGTTAACAGTTTCTCCTGGTGACCACTACATTTGTTGCTTTTGTTTACGATGATGGTGGGTAATAAGGTCTATTGTTAGTGACTGTTTGTAGACTGACAACAATGTTTTGCTCTGATCTTCAACAGATCCAGTTATGAAGCAAAGCTGCGTCTACAGGCATGAAAACTGGACATTAATATTATGCTTCATGTACTGCCACTGTTGTTTTATTTAATACCTCTCAGTACATTTAAGCTGATATCTGTAACTTTATTAGGTTAAAAATGAACAAGAATCAGTTATTCATCAAGAACAAAACAGATCACAATCTCCTCACACGGATTCACAACAGTAAGTTTATAATAATGATTTATAACAACAGTTACTGTGCCTGTGGGGAAGAAGTGCTGAACATGATAATCATTTACACAGAAGAGCTCACTGCAGGAAACCTGGAGGTAAAGAACATACAAGAAGAAAGTCTCCATCACCAGAGACAGAGTTTCTCTCAAAAACTTTTCATTCTCAATGAACATCAGCAATATATGTGACAAGACTCAGGCACAATGTTTAAGCTTGGCTTGTTACTGTAACATTATTAACAAGGACAGAGAACAATCAACTGAAGATTTGCTTACTGTGTTCAGTTTATCATACTTAGACCACTGGAAATATAGTAACTGTTATCACCCTGTGTGTGAATGAATTACCAGCTGAAGCTCATGTGAGTGAAGTCAAAGCTTGAGCAAATGTGGTTTTGAAACTCTCTGTAGCTCTGCTTGTGCAGCGTGAGTGGTTTCATGCGTCTGTGTCTCTCTTTTTCAGATTTTTAATTACTAATATTACTCCACAAGAGTTCAGTGTGGTAGAGAACAGAATGAAGTTCACTCTTGCAACAGCTCTCCTGTACTCCACATTGTGGGAAAGTATTCAAATAGAAGGTGAGTTCTAACCAAAGATTACAAGTAAACAAATACTGTGTGTGATGGCAGGAGCTCAGATAAATGTACACAAGTTGAGCTGAATGTGTAGAATATTTTTATTGATCCTGATTCAATATAATATATAAAATTATGCCATTCATAAGAGGAAACTATTCTACTATAATCTACTAACATTCCGCTGACTGTGTGGAGTGATTGTGCTAAGGATTGCAGTTAGTAACTATTTAAAACTTAAAAGACACATAGACATGAAAAGAACTTGTTCAGGAGCTAGAAATACATGACAGCTGTTGATCAAACTTCAGGAATTCATATATGGTAAAAAAATGCCTGGCCTAAAATACAACGATGCATGTATGGTATACTGTGTGCAGCTTTAGGCATATACATATAAGTGCAAACCACATATTCGGGAGTTGCAAACGTAACTCAGCTTTGTTGCTTGTTCAAGAAAGTCTAACTGGGTTCAAAACCTGAGCAATTATTTTGAGCAAGACAAATTCCACAACAAATGATAAAGCTGCATAAGAGAGTGCAGGTGTGCTTTCAGGCCGTGAAGGTTAACTGTAAAACATTCGTCTAACATTACTAATATGTTTCTCTAACAGGTAATGGTTTTCCACCAATCTGCTGTCCTCGTGTTGTACGCAGACAAATACCATTTCAACTCATTAAGAATTATGTCATGGACTCTAGAGGACAATGTCGGGATATAATGCAAGTTCTCTTATTTTCTATTCTGTGTGAATCTCTATAAAGATTCACACAGAATCAGTAATCAATAAATAAACTGATACATTAGATGATGATAACTAAAATATTCACATACACTAACAGTCAAAAGTTTGAAACACTTTCTGACTGAAATGTCAGATTAAAAATCTTTTAATCTGAAGGCATTTGATTAAACGTTAAAAATGTAAAAATAAAAATAGAATATAATTGTACCAACATATTCATTTCATTTTAATTTTTGTTATTAGAAAACTACAATTTAAAAAACGTTTTTGAAATAGATGATTTGGACCAAATAATGAAGAATAAAGCAGCCAATAAGAGCGCAGGATAGAGGAACTCCTTCAAAACTCTTTAAAATCTTCTCAGGATGATTCCTCAAGAAACTGGGTGATGGAAAAAATGTTTGTAAATTCTAGATGAAGGGTATATGAGACTATATTGAATTTGATAGAATATATCCTATTTTACCTTATTTTTAATTTTCTTTAGTCACAACATAATTCCTAAAGTTACATTTGTGTTATTTCATCGTTTTGATAAGTTTACAATTATTCATAAATTAAAAAAAATATGAACAAAGAAAAAGTATTTCCAAACTTTTGACTGTTAGTGTATATTCTTTCCATGTACAGTTTCATCACTGCAACCAGTCGTAAAGTTTGTGCTGATCCAAAGGAGGACTGGGTCAAGAAAACAATAAAAAAACTGAGAGACAAAATATCCAAACAGCCTGTTCTGAGGAATACAGGTATAACTGAAAACAATGAGGCAGAGATTTCTATCCAAAGAACAGAACCAATGGAGCAGGACCGAGAAACAGCCACTGAAACTGCTGAGACATTTCAGCTGGATGAGTTCTTCAGCGAAAGAGAGGAACAGGACACTGAGTCGCTAAAATCAGCAATGACATTGTCACCTACAATAAGTGACCATGAAAACAAACATATATATACAAAAACCAATCACCACTTTTGTTTAAAGAAGGAGCAAGAGAAATACTACTTTTGTATCAAGCAGCCCTAAAACTCCAGTTTGGAGAGTGTGAATATCTGTTTAGAGGAGATGTTTTGTCCTGCTTCTGTAGCTCCAGCCACAGTCAAACATGTATAAAGCAGCTAAATGACCTGAAAACTACAGACAGCTGTGTTGACTTGAGTTTGAGTTAACTCTGCTGGACAGTGACTGGATATGCATGAAGTATAGCTGTATACTGATATTACCAGAATCAGTGAATAACTGCTGTTTCACACACAGATTGTCTGACACTTCTTTGTTCCGCTAGAACATGGTAGGATATTGCCTGTCAAACTGGATGTGTTCATGTATTGGAGGAGGCATGGCTTTGGAGAGGCTCTGAAAGAATCTAATGTTTTCAAATCTAGCTTGCTATTGCTAGCCTCTCAGTTTTTTAGACATATAAACATTATGGCTTGGTTACTAGAATGTTATTTAAACATTTTTGTAATTCTGTAATGTTTTTAAAAGGTTCCACTAACAACTTTAAAATAATGATTTTGATATATGATATTTAACATTAAAGTTACTGCATTCCACTAAAGTTACTGATAGAACATTTCTGATAACTTTGTTTTTAGAGAACGTTAGCCAACATTCTGAGAATTTCAGATGTAGAACATTAAAACATTTCTGACTGGTGAAAACTCAGTACCTGCAGTTAGTATTACCAGCTCTAACTACACTGACAGGGCAAATATGAATACAGGGAGATTCAGAGTCTTTACATCATGCATTGGCCGCTGTTTGGTTTGGTTTACTAGAGGTTTGCAGACTCTTCTCAGTAGGTGCATGTGTGGTGATTATTTCCTCTTGACTAACAGTGTGTGAGGAGATGAGTTGTGCTCTACAGATCAGAAACAGAACCCTTTCAGAAACATCATATGATTCTCTGAGAGGCTGAGACAGGAAATGCACAGGTGGCTTTTCATTTAGTGCTACAAATGAACATTCGTGCAATAACAGAAACAACAATCACAGGAGATATGAGAAACAAAGCTACAAATGTCAAAGATAAAAGTTTACTTTACAACATGCCGATTATATTAAATAATCACAAATCAGGCGACTCGTCACATGTCCGTTTATGAGAACATCTGTAGGGGTTGGGAGCTGGTTTCTCACTGAGATGTGTGGTTTTAAGAATGCTGCCATTTTATGCTCTCTGTATTTTCACGTGTGTTGTACAAACCCGTGTTTGCTCTTTAGCTTACAAAGTGCACAAGCTTCCATTTTTAGCAACACAATTTCGATTTTGCTGTTACACTCAACATCAAAGCTTTCTTTTGCCTCTACATAGTGCACATAGCTGATATTAGTCCACTAAGCAGTTAACATGAATCAGGCCAATTTTATTTAGAAACAATAATTTGTGAACATGAAGTCAGTTCTAGCTCTACATGTACACATAAGAAGTGCTGTGGTATTACCACAAAGAGGTTTTCCCATGATGCTTCTAAGGCATCCCCAGAACATTTCAGAGAGAATGTATACATTTATTACAGCCAATTTTTTAAGATTGAAAACATTATTGTCTTACTAATAATCTAACAGTTTATATATTGTATTTATACATAAAATATGTAGATGGATATGTGTAGATTTTAGAAAGGGTGTCCCTCACAAGTTTCATCATATTTGGGGGTCCTTGGCATTATAAGATTGGAAACCTTGCGTTCAGGCATGTAAATACTCCAGTGCTCTTTAAGAATATGGTAATGTCATTAATCATATTAATCATTAATATGATCATCACTTTCTGTGAGCATCATATTAAAGATGTAATGTTTACAGTTTATGAATCATCACAGCAATCAAACTGTACTTGGGCCACAAACAAATATCATGACATTTACAGCAGCGAACTGACACTGAACTGAAGTCAGCCACAATGTAAATGATGTAAGCACTTATTTTCCTCAGCGTGGTTGGATGCATCTCTGTCTTCCGCCACTCACTCATCTCTTCCTGTCTCTGCCTGAGGTGATGCGAGAGGCTGGTGAGCTTTCTGTGACACAGAGCCTTCAACTCAACAGAGCTCACATTTAAAAGTGCAGCACGACAATATGAAGTTTATTCTAATAGCTCTTCTTTATTACACATGGCTGACGAGTGTTGAGGTAACAGGTGAGTTCTTTTCAGTTCTGTTGCTGTTTTAGAACATTGTGCTTTGTACATATTAAGCGTTCTCAACTGAAAAACAAAACTGATGTGCTTCTCTTAAAGGGTTTGAGCGTGAAGTAAGCTGTTGTCTTACAGTGACAAACACCAAAGCAACAACTGGAAATCTTCTGAACTATTATATACAAAATACACCATTATGTCCCATCAGTGCTGTAAGGCAAGTTCAGGGTTATTATGTTATATATAAATATGTGTTTTACACAGAAACAATATTAAATGGCTGAATTATTGATGATAATTTAAAACTGTAAACAATTTCTTTCATGTACAGGTTCCTCACCAGGAAAAACACAACAATATGTTCAGATCCCAAAGATAACTGGGCTAAAAAAGCAATGAAAGAAATAGATGCAAGACGTACAACGACAATGAAACCTTCTGAAGGGCCCACGGAGTTTGATACAAGAACATCAAACCCGATCCAATCCACAACCACAGCGATCAAAACACCAGAACCACAGACTGACACCAGCACAAGAACAGTAACATCAGTTTCAACAGTTCCATCAGAGAACAGTTTCAAAACTACAACGCCGGAGGCAGAAATCAGAACAACATCCCACAAACCACCTACAGTGTCCACAGAGAGCACACAATCTTCCTTTAGTTCTACAACACCACACGAAACAACTGAACCAGAGTGGATCTCATCTCCAACTGCGCCGTCACCAGTAACACACAAACCAGATGAGAAAGACACAGCTAAATCACAGATAACTTTAACATCCACAACAAAAAAAACAAGCTCAAAGATCCTCCAGAGAAAACGAGGGAAAAGCAGAAAACAACTTCATAAATTTCTGATGGAAACAGATAAAAAATTTTATCAATGATATATGATATATATTTAATGATATACATTTTATTTTATCTATATACACTCACGGGTTGAGAGCTGAAGCACTACAGATATTAAACTGTTTCAGTCTTGCACTGATCTATGGAGAGCTGGTCTTTTAGTTTTAGTTATAGTTTCAATATGATTTTTGACCAATGAAATGGTGTGGTGTGTGTCTTCCGAGGGTATAAATGATTATAATTTGCCTTATTACTGTCTGTCAATAAATTAATTCAATAAATATTTGCTTTTTAAATAAAAGGCTCATAGCTTTTCTCTTTAAGTTACGACTCTTTGATGAGTCAAATAGACAATAGCTTTATTTTTCTATACAGTAAGAACATAGTCATACTGCTAAAGTCTGCCCTGAATTTTCCACAGAAGATAATGTTAGAGTCTTCAGTGAAGGTCAACAGTAGACAGAACTGTAGTGATGAAGAAGAGGCTTCTAATACATCCTCATCATCATCAACCTGCAGTGCTGTATTGAGGACTGCAATGTCACAGGATGACCACAGGGGGCAGACTGAGCCTTTAGTACAATTAATTACGTGTGTGCAGGACAGATCTGAAGGTACATTCTCTGTGTAATGTCTCCTCCAGAAATAAAGACAACTTTCCAAAAGAGTCAAACAGAGGAACAACTGCGAGATGTAAAACTGACACAATGACACACAACAAATATTGGTGAAAGTGAGAATACGTTTTAGATATATAATACATGGCAATATACCATATAACGGTAGCTTATAGTCTGTCAGCCATTAGAAATACTGAAGCTCTGTTTGGACAGTCTGTTTGTAATAACAGTTCTGGATGGAGGTCTATCACACGTCAGTTCACGTTATTGTTTCTTTACCTGCAACACTCTCTCAGAGAAATCTCTGATCCTAATCAGAGACTATGACTGTATATCACCCTTCATACCATAATCAGGCCTATTATCAAACAAAGCACGACTATATACAGTAGGGTTTTGAAGTGTATGACACAATGGAAATCTAGTATTGTAGCATTAAAGCTAAAAATAAATAGCTTTTTTTGAAAATGGTAAAACAAAGAAAATGTTATGATGTGAAATAAATTAGAAATATTAAGAACCTCTTTAATAACCTCTTTCAAATTCAAAATCAAACAAAATCAAATATTGTAAAAACTAGAAAACACCTTTTGCATGTTTAAAAAGAATACAAGTTGTGTTAATCTTTCAGTTCATCTTAATTCGTTTAATGTTATGCTGATCATATAGAGTTTAATTAAAATATTGTGTGAGATAAGAAAACAATAAATGAAAGCATTTCTATTAGTGATCTTCAGACCCTTCTGTATAAACAAAACCTGACTCAGTGTGCATCAGTCTGACCTGCTACTTTGCTTATAGGAACCAATGGGAGAACAGATTCTGGCTGTGCCCAAACTGAAAGGCAGTGTTGAGAGTCGTCTGATTATTTGACAAGTAAGACTGTCCTCCGCCCTCCTCCAGTAAGAACATTCAAGACCTTTAAAACATTGATTTGAGTTATAAACATTAAAAACTGGTGGGACACAAGATCTGTTTTCAAAGACTCATTATAGAGTATTAGATTCTATCAGATCATAATGGTGTGTTCTGCACCCCCAAAACGGCTGTTTTACTCTACCTCTCCTGAAGTGTCCCTCAGCTCTCTCTGATGTCGCTCTGTAATGGGCATCTCTCTCTCAGTTGCCCTGGAGACTGCCCCTGTCTGAGACACCCTGTGTGTGTGTGGAAGTATTTGTGGCAGGAGAGAGGCTGCATGCTCTAAAAAAGAAAAGTCTTTCTAAAACGTCATCATCTTAGCGGTTCTGTTTCTTGTTGCTTTGTGTCTACTCAGCTAATAATTAAAGGTTGTAAAACATTTCCAAGTTTCCATTAAGTGATAAAAATGTAAAAAAAAAGGTTATTTTGAAGGGTCTAGGAATAAAACTTCCAGTGAGGTTGTAATCCACAGGCAAGTGGTGTGTGGTGTATGTAGATTTGAGTGTATTGAAGACTGTGCAGTACCGTGTGGAGACGCTGGTTCTGTTTGTGCTGGGGCCGGTCTTGGTGTTGGGTCTGCTGACTGTGACGGCCGTGCTGGTGTCCCGCTGACTTCACGGGCGACTGGAACGGTTGCATGAGTTTGACACTGAGCAGGGAGCCATCGATGGACTCATTGCCTCAAACATTGGGGACAGCACACTGGCAGTATGACACGTCTGTGTTTAATCAAGGCCTGAAAATATGATCTTTATTCCAAGTGTTGCATCTGTTATTGTATAGTTGAATGAGTAATTATACTTTTGCTTTTATTGTGGTTTTATTAATATTTTGAACTAGTTTTATTTTTAAAGTAACAACCGTTGCTAACACAACGCTCTGTCAGTTGAGCTACAGGAACACAACTTCTTGGTCCTGTGTGCGATTCATAAGTGTACATTTTTCTAAAAGGAAAAAAGAACAAATTTTAATTGTTTTTTTCAAAGTATGATAACTTGAACTATATTGAAATGACATGTAACCAGTTACATTTAAGTTACAATTAAATTCTGTATATTAAATTACATTGTTTTATATAACTGTTACTGTTTAGTAACAAATAAATACTCAGCAGAAATTATACACAAGTATAAAAATCAAATATACACAAATAACAACTGCTGAATATTTAGTTGCACTCAGAAAAAGTCTAATTTATAAAGTAAAATGTTGTAAATGCTTTAATCAGGTTCTCTTTCATGTGTGGTGGTTCTGTTTTTTTACTCTGAATGTGTGTGTAAATCCACAACTGTATGAACACAAACAGGTTTGACTTCTAATACCTCCTCTCCTATATTCTGATATCCTATTTTTCATCGTATCCCATAAACTCAGAGAATGCAGATGATTTTTATAACAACTTTTACAATTATTGCAACATCACTCTAATATAGGATTTAAGAAGTTTAAAAAGTAAAACATCAAGTCAAAAAGATTTGTGTACACACATTTTGGGTTGTGAAATTGTATTTTTAACTGGTTTTATAAAATGATGACACTACATGAAATAAACACTGTTTACATTAAGCTCCACAGTGGTACAAACTGAATTGTTTTCATTGTGAACTGTGAATAATGAAGAACCTTTATGTATGATGCTATAGGAACAGAAAATACAGACAATTACCAACTAAAATTTCTGCACCTCTTTGTTTTGAAATGTTTCTACACTGTTGATTACAATACTCATCACATTCTGTCTTCCTGTCAAAGAACAGCATGGAACAACATTCTCTTTTAATCTGAAATTACAAGAACCCTCTTACAGGTTACCGAGGTCTCCCGTACAGTCCTTATGATAAGTGACTGTGTGATGCCAGATCAGTTTTGTTTCGTAAAAATCAGATAATGAAATAAGTTTAGATGTTCTACAGCTTTTACCCAGACAGTTTTTCCTTTTGATCTGGAAAGGATCTGCTAATAAACCAAATGTGAAGTTTTATATTTAGCAGCATAGAGAAATCTTCATGAATTTATATGGGATAAAATAAAATGCCATTTAATGTCAATTAAAAGGCCGCAGACACTGTAAAACAATCTTTATTCTTTGTCTAAACAGATTGAACAACTTTTCCGTCACTAAAGAACATTAGACAGAACCAGATATATTTACATGATAAAATGTCAGGCTGCGCTTTTATTTCAACAATCAGTTTTGATTTCTTTTCAAGTGTACTTTGTGTAGATGTTCTCAGTCTCATTTTTAATCATTTGTCAGTGATATGGCTCAATTATCAACAGTTTAAGAAATAATAAAACAGATGTTTTCATGTACTCACCTCTGTTGTTCCAAACTCATGTAACTTGCAAACTGCACCAAAAACATATACAGAAACAGTTAAATCAGTGGTGATGGAACAGATCCAGGTACAGAAAGAGTTAAATCAGTGGTGATGGAACAGATCCACGCACAGAAACAGTTAAATCAGTGGTGATGGAACAGATCCACGCACAGAAACAGTTAAATCAGTGGTGATGGAACAGATCCAGGTACAGAAACAGTTAAATCAGTGGTGATGGAACAGATCCAGGTACAGAAACAGTTAAATCAGTGGTGATGGAACAGATCCACATACCATACAGTTCCCGCAATAAAAAGACACAGAAACAGTTAAATCAGTGGTGATGGAACAGATCCAAAATTAATTGTAATCCGGTGATGGAACAGATCCACACACAGAAACAGTTAATGGTAAGAGTGGTATGGAACAGATCCAGGTACAGAAACAGTTAAATCAGTGGTGATGGAACAGATCCACACACAGAAACAGTTAAATCAGTGGTGATGGAACAGATCCACACACAGAAACAGTTAAATCAGTGGTGATGGAACAGATCCAGGTACAGAAACAGTTAAATCAGTGGTGATGGAACAGATCCAGGTACAGAAACAGTTAAATCAGTGGTGATGGAACAGATCCACACACAGAAACAGTTAAATCAGTGGTGATGGAACAGATCCAGGTACAGAAAGAGTTAAATCAGCGGTGATGGAACAGATCCACGCACAGAAACAGTTAAATCAGCGGTGATGGAACAGATCCAGGTACAGAAACAGTTAAATCAGTGGTGATGGAACAGATCCAGGTACAGAAACAGTTAAATCAGTGGTGATGGAACAGATCCACACACAGAAACAGTTAAATCAGTGGTGATGGAACAGATCCACACACAGAAACAGTTAAATCAGCGGTGATGGAACAGATCCAGGTACAGAAACAGTTAAATCAGTGGTGATGGAACAGATCCACACACAGAAACAGTTAAATCAGTGGTGATGGAACAGATCCAGGTACAGAAACAGTTAAATCAGTGGTGATCAGCTGTTGATTTGAATCAGGTGTGTTCAATAAGAGAACATTATTCCCCATAGCTGGAAACTTTCACTACAGAGAAAGTCTCGTTCTCTTTAGCTTCCGACACCCCCACACAAAGGAGGAACGTCCTGCCAGAGAGACCAATGTTTATGCTGTACACTCGGTTCTCTGAAAAGATCATGAAGCCAGATCTCACGTGCAGGACTGTGAGACTGTTTAAATGGGTTTCTGTAGCTCAACAAGGTAGAGCATTGTGTTAGCAACCCAGGAGGTTGTGGTTTGAATCCAAGGAATCAAATGCAGCTTGAATTCATTTTAAGTTACTGTCTGCCAAATGCATCAATGTCCACAGGAATCATATAAATCTGGTTCCTCAATTATTCAAATTAACAGAGACCCAAAATGTAACAAAAAAACACATTGGAAATGGGTTATTATAGGGAATTATTTGCCTTTTTGAATAGGTCAGTCAACTTTGTACACATACATATGAACAAGCCTAATTTCTGTCAGTTATGCCACAACTGTTAACATTAACATGACATTAACTTTGAACAAATGAAAATTAGCTTTAACTGCTTGCCAGTTTAGAACAGTCAGAAAGAGGCCATGCAAGCTTCAACTTCCTGGTAAAAATCAATAAAAAGCTATCAAAGTGTAAAACATGTCCCCTGTACTGTTTGTTGTATGAAGGAGAGAGGACACACAAAAAGAATACACACATTTCAAAAAGGTTTTTTTTAATAAATTAAAAGCTGGGAGAAAAGGAACTTGATAAAAGGGGTTGTTATTTTATTAGTCTTAAATTTGTATCTACAATAAAGGGACAACCAAAAAATAAGCAACAACTCCATGAAAAATAAAAATTAAAAACAAAAAGTATTGATTTTTTTCATCCTTTTTAAATCTAAACAAAACTTTACAATTTAAAAGAACAGAGAATATCTTAATTTACTACACAAGACAGAAAAGGTCCCCAAGAAACATCCCTAAACATGAAATACAAAGCAAACTCAGGAGACAGACCGCTCTGTTTAATACTGCCAGACAAAACCTTAACTGCTTGAGGATATTTTCTTTGCCATACTTTAACCCACTATGGACCTTTTCTTCTCACTAATGGCAATTAGTTAGTGTGTCATAAAAAATCCTTCATAGTAAAGATTGTAGTATGTGGTCACTTTTGTATGTAAGAGACGACTTCCTGTATTCATGTGTATCCATACAGGCCTTGTGTTGGGTGGGTTGCAGTCTGGAAAAGTGCAAAGTGAGGGCACGTCAGAGAGAACAGATGCATTGTGGGGCTTTTGCCTTCTGCATCCATCCTTGTGTGTCATTATGCCAAACGTATTCACAACCAGTTCACAAACAACTTTTCTGTCTTCCAAAAAAAATCAGCTCTCGTAGTTTACCAAGTAAAGGTTGACAAAACGTTTACATTTGCATGATTAATTTAATGTATCTGTACAGTTCAGAGTCAGGACAGAGAAAAGAGACTCTTAACTACAAAGACTTTTTTTACACTGTTGTCCCCTAAGATCTGTATTCATTGGTAGTGCCTGAAATATCAAAAAATGTCAATGATATCAAAATGCATTTTACAGTATTTACAACAAAGTAACAAAATAAGAGACACTGTATAAAAGCGTGTTTGTCTGTGTACATGTCGGAAAAGCCGAAACCCATAATACCGTTCACACGTCTACTGCAAAAAACACATTTTGTTTAAATACATATCAAATAACAAACATGGTGGTAAACAAAACAAACAAAACTGACTTGTGTTCATATTATAAGATGGTGTCAGAGCATTAAGGAATTACAGTCATATACAGATCATTTATCTTTTGTTCTTTAGTTCCAGAAGGCCACATCATATTAGTGACCTTTAACCCACAGGCTGAGAGGAGGGCTGGGAAATGTTAGATGAAGGATGTGGCTGAAGCCACCGACATGTACAATGGTCAGTTTTCAAGTCACAATGGTCCATTTAAAGCTGCAGAGTTATCTGAGAAACACAAGCTGAATTGCACTGCTAACATCTGTTTTTAAAGCTTCAATCTCTAACTTCTGCCTCTCTGTCACCATCTCTATTTGAAACATAAAACTTCAGTTAAATGAAGCCAAACGGACATTTCCCGAGAAATCAGACCCAACAGCTCAAATTATAAATCACTACTATAAACTTACTGTTGTGACTTGGGGACTAACATGGTGTCATTTCTTGGGACAGACAAGCAGTTATTTAAACTGGTCACATGCTATATCTGAAAATGCTAGTGATCATGTTATAATGCAAATAGGAAACATTTAAAAATGTACAGAGTGAAATCTTAAAATCTGAATACCCAGAATTAATTATTAACCCGGGGTAAAGTATGAACAGTGCGAACAGGAAACAAGATAACCCAGGATTATGTTTACCCAGGGTTAAGCATTTCAAGTGTAAAAATCCCTTCTGCATGGCCTTACCAGTATGTTTACCAGTTTTACCAGTCTTCACTCTATAAAGACAGGACAACACATGTTGTCTAACACATTGGGAATCTGAGTGGTCAGTGACTGCAGCTTCCTGCCTGATGCCTCAAATTTCAACAACATACATTTCCTGTGGCTGCTCTTTTACACAGCTGCACTCAAGAGATGTTTCTAAAACGTGACAATGTGAGAAAAAAATCTCACAGCAAACACATAATGTAGCCCAGACTTACAAAGACATGACTGGTGTTTGCATTGTGAGTGTGTGCTTTATCTCTCCATGATTTACATACAATGTGCCCCTCTCAAAATAAACAATATTAAAACCTAACCAATAACCATAATTTCAATATTAATATTCAATGGGAAATGGGATATTCAATGAATATCAATTCAATATAAAATCAACAACTGATAATAATACAATACATGCACAGAATTACGATAACTTCCATTTCTGAAACCATCACTGTGAGTTTCCGTTTGCATTTAAAATGTACCCAATACTGCATCCATTAAAACAAACAAACAGTCGAGTGAGGTCATAAAGATGAGCAGCCCCATTAATCAGTCTACTGTGTTCAGCCCTGTTACTCCCCTGAGCCAGACAGGAAGTGTCAGTCAACAAGCTCTTCGTGGCTCTGGGGCTGTTTCCTGTTGCCGGTGACCATTGTGCATGAGTTGGGATGGGCCACCCTTACATGAGTCCTGCACTCATGCTGACTCGCCCCAAAAGGCTGTGCAGCGGGAGAGTTCCATGGGCAGGGCAGGGCCGGGAGAACCGAGCTGATGTGAAGGGGTTAAAAGGGAACCAGGATTAAAGGGGTTTGAAAAACGAAGCGAAAACCCCAAATAAAAACCAGAAGAAAAATCACACACTCATCGCCATATTGGGTGAATACTGGAAAGAGAAAAGGGGGAAGGGGTGAGATACAGCGGAGTGAGACAATGCAAATAAGAGACAGTGTTATGCCATCAGTCCCAAAATACAGCAAGAAAATCAAGGGACAGAAATCATAAGGCTGAAATCAGGGCTTTTCAACTCCGGTCCTGACCAACTGTCCTGCAGAGTTCAGTTGCAACCCTAATCAAACACACCAGATTGTAATTTCCAAAACCTTTATTTCAAGCTTTGTTTATATGTGTTTGATATGTGTTGTTTGAACTCTGCAGTATGGTGACTCTCCAGGATTGAATTTGAACAGCCATCATCACTGTCTGTCCAAGAAAATGCTGCTCCTTTATAACAAAAGCTATTTCCAGCACTCTCTCCTGGTCATAAGTTTCCATTAATACTTTCTTTACAAACCAAATTAGTTTCTGTGGCAAAAAATAGTTCTGAATTTGTGATAAAGTTTGAACTTCTGGTTAGCTCATCATCAGGTGATGGGAATGGCAGGACTTCAGGTTCGGATCAGACTACTCACATTTTCATTCTGAAATGGGTTGAGGAAGTTGCCTCCCATTTCTCCATCATCTCGTGGTGTGCCTGGTGGGTTGTTCATGCCTGCCATATTGTTAGGGGAGTTCTGCAGTGAAAGAGAGGCAAAATCAACTGAGGGTAAGATGTCACATTACAGGAAGTGACATCATTAATGGTAATCAAAAACAAACTAAAATCTGTTTTACCTTTGGCAACCCGTCCATGTCACCAGAACCTGTAAAAAATGTTAATATATTTATAATTACGAAACAGTTTATATTCAAATACAGGTACTTAAAGCTACAATCCATAACCTTTGCCTCCTTCAACATCTCTGTTTGAAACTTGAAGTTGCAGGTTCTTTACATTCTTTTCTGAAACTGACAATTTCTTGAGAAATCAGACCTGACCGCTTATATCATTATTATAAACTTACGGTTGTGAATCTAGGTGAGATTGTGTTGAACACTGATCTGTCACACACTTGTTCAATAACTGCTCAATAATTTGCTCAATTTTCTTCATTTTTAACCCAAAGAAAGTTACGGATTGCAGTTTTAAATCACAGCCTCTGGGAATTGTGTGGAATGCTTGCCTAATGATCCGTTCATATGATGGGGTTCCATGCTAGCCATCCCCCCCATCTGAGCATCCGGACCGGGACCCATTGGGAACTGAGACGCACACATACAGAGAAACCGTTTCAAATAAGCCAACACTGTTTGACCTCACATTACAAATGTTCTTACTGCTGGTTATTACTGGTAATTGCCAACTGTATGACAGAGCTGGTCATGTGACCACAACACAGCCACACCCACAAAGGCAGGGCAACTCTCTCCACATATATAAAATAAAACAGCGATTTCTGTAAGACTGATATGATTGGTGTCTTCATTCTACATGGTGACTCTTTATGAAGAACATCTCAACAGCACTACTTATTTTTTATTGTGAAAAACGTCTTTATTAGCACAAATTACTAATTGAACGTTTCTTGAACATCAGGGACCTAGGTCAGGGACCTAATGCATGTAGAAAAACAAACATCATTCAGAGGCGATAACATCACAAATGTTGCACAATTAGTCACACGAGAGATATTTCTGATATAACTGAATTCTTACATTGGGTCTGTTGCCTCCTGGTCCAATAGAGTTCATCAGAGTATAGATGTTTTCACTGGAGTTTGTGGAGTCTAGAGGAGAACAGACAGCTGTCTGAGTTTGAGACTTCAATATGACCTGCACAATGACTCCTACATCTCTTAACAGGAGACTAGAGTGTCACAAAAGTGTGCCCATATGCCCACTGCCATAACACACTGGATCAATACAGGACATGGTTGTGTGCAAATAATCACCATAGTAAATGTATCCTTGAAATACTGCTAAGAAAGAAACACCCATAGTCTGTGGTTGGAAATCAAACAGAAGCGTGTGGAGTGGAATTACATTAACATAAAGATGGGGGAGTTTCACATGTTGTTTTCCTGCCAAAGGAAGTACAAATAACCTTACATTGTTATTGGCTGCTGGGTATGGGGGGGTGAGGGGGGTGTTAAACAGGGTGTTTGTAAGGTGTTGAGAGTGTGTGGGTGTAAGACATGCAATAGGGTGAGGCAGAATGGATCTACTGCACCTCCTGGGCTCGGCATTATGGGAGTTCCTGGCGGACCACCTCCTCCTGGAGGACCCTGAGGGACAAAACACGCACATGCATATGTTGGGTTTTCGTGCTTAATGGGAACAGAATATACAAACTATATTCTATCCCCCACACTAACCCTCTATTTTACATTTTCAAAACAGATCATTCTGTATGATTTATAAGCTTGTTACCTAAAAATGTCCCCATAAGATTAAAATTTACTGGTATTACTGTCCTTTAGGGAATACCAGGACCACACAAGCACGTGTACACACACAAACACAAGCAAAGCCAGGGACATAACCTTGAGAGACTGAAATTTCTAAAGAAAAAACAATACATTCAGAAAATAATTGTTAAATTAAATATATGATGTATAATTAAATATGTGCTTGGTTATGCTTTTAGTGTTCAAAAGAAAACAACTTTTGTAGTTTTGCAGTGCCTCTTTGAGCTTAAGTAAATTAAAAAACAGTAGAGAACATCAGATCAGGGGTCTCCAATCCATGTTCCTGAAGATCCACAGAGCTGCAGAGCAGACTCTGCTCTACTCCAACAAACCTGTCTGAATGTTTTGGTCAGTCCCAAAGATCTTGATGAGCTGCTTCAGGTGTGATTCATCAGGGCTGGAGATAAACTCTGCAGCTCTGTGGACCTCACTGGAGACCTCTGGACTAGAACATCTCTACAGTTTTCTGCCTTGATGATGTTCATGTTTATTACTCACCACATAGTTCCCTGGAGATGAGGAGGAGTATGCTATCTGTCAACACAAACAAAAGACAAAAAAAATACATTTTATTGAGAAAAATCATAATGTAAACAAAATTCTTAAACATCAACTCTGACTCTCTTATAAAAAGTTTTATAATTAAGTCGTTATTATGGACGATTGCATGATTCTGGTTGTGATTCCACTTGTGATTAACCGTTTGTTCACAAACTGCACTGTAAATCATTGTGGATAAATGCGTGTCAAGTACATCAATATAAGTGTAAATGGAGCGACCTGTGTGGTAACAGACTATTACACACCGATCAAAGCACACATCTCAGATAATGTTAACCTCTTTAGCAGCACTGTCTGCTCACTCATTTCCTGATATTCCACAGCGCCGGTACCAGCAGAGGCAACTAAACAATTCTGAGTTCAGTAACTTCATTCTTTTAGTCATTGTGGTTCCTCTGGAACATTCTGTCAGTTCTGATCACACAGAGCACTGCTGAAAAGCAGAGCAGGAAACCTTTCAAGAAATGTGCCAGTTTTACTCATCAACAGGATGGAAAAATGGAAATGTTCAAGAAACATTAACAAAACCATTAGGGGTACTAGTATTTAAAACAGAGCCAGTTCGTAACGTCCTGCTGAGAGAGACAACAGCACACATATGAACTTACAGAGTTAGTGTTGGGGTTTGGCCAGGGGCCACGCCCTACAGGACCCCTGTAATGTAAGAGGGACAGAAAGTGTTAGAAAACAACAGAGACTGCAGAAGATGAATAAACTGTGACAGGAAGCGTTTTCATCGTTCAGTACTTACATATTCATGGCTGGCATGCCCGGAACACCCAGAGAGTTTGGAGGAGGTCTCATGCCACCGTAGTTCTACAACAGACAAATAAAACAAAAATTGTTCATTTTTACAGACCAATAATTATGCCTGGAGTTTAATCAACTGTTACCATTTATCAGAGTTTTCATACAGAATTTCGTTTATGCAGTGGTCGAGCCCCCACCCACCTACCCAAAATTATCCTAACTATAACCTAAAAAATGATGGTAACATGTTAAAGCTGCAATTCAGAACTTTTGTCTCTCTGCCACCATCTCTGTTTGAAACATAAAATTGCAGGTTACTTTACATACTTTTCACATATGCTGAAGCCAATATTGGGTCAAACTGAAATTTCAGACCCGACAGCTCAAATTATAAATCATTATTATAAACTTACTGTTGTGAAAGGGTAAGGAGATTGTGTTGAACACTGATCTGTCATCTACTTTATATAAATATATTTAGACCAGTTTACTCAAGTTTAAAATAATGAAACTCTGTGGTTACCTGAGGGCCCATGCCCCCCATTCCCCTGGGGGGATTCATTCTTATCGGACCACCCATGTTTGGATGTCCTATAAAAAAACGTGGCAGCAATATCAAGGAAGGTTATTATACAGTCAGAAACACAAATATTACAGTTACCTGAAACACTAAACAAAATACAGTTGACTAAAACAAAATTGAAATTAGTAAAATGTTAATCTCAAATGAAGAAGGAAATCTGAGGTGCTAAAACGGGGACACCAGACTGAGATGCTACCTTGAGGTCTTGTCGGGTCCAAGCTGTTTGACATGAGCGGCTGTGACCCTGGAACTCCTACAGGTGGCTAAGAGGAGCACAAAGAGAAATGAAGCAGACAGATGATGTTTCACAGTAATACAGTGGATTGAAGTTATCACTGGAGCTGTTAGAGCTACATCACATCAGAACATTTACTGACCACTGACCAATCAGCTGTGAGCAACAGTACATAAAGAATTCCTTGTATCCGTTCGAAATCCATTGAAATAACTGAATATGCAAGAATTATTTTGGAATTACAAAACAACATTACACTGAATTGACAAATTCATCAGTTAGAAACTATTATTCCATTTTTAAGTTGCAGTTTAAAGCATCACATTGGTTTTTGATGTACTAGTTGGAAGTCTTAAACATTTAATGAATAAAATGTATCTAGTCACACATTTGATATAAATAAATACAATTTGCTTTAGATGGAAGCGGAAAATAAAGCAACTGAAGTAGCTGCACCTAAAAATAAAGCAGATCAGGTGCTTCCAGTGTGAACAGCTTTGCTGATTATAACAGGAGTTATATTGTTTTGATGCGTCACAACACACCACTACTGTTCTACACGCCTCACTGTTATTTTAACCACAAAGATGCTAGAAGATGAGCAAAAAATACTGTATTAAAAATAATACATACTGTGATACGAGTTTTACTGTACCTGATTTGGCATGCGAAGAGACGGCCGTGGCCCAACTGGGTACCGTGGAGACATGAAAGGCTGATAAAGCAATAAAAGGGCAACAGTAGCATTAGCAACACGTAACATTATCAGGAACAGAGAGAGATTGCGGTAAAAAAAAAAAAAAATCACAATGGATGACTGCAGCAGGCCAGGCTAAAGCTCAGGCATGAAATGGACAGACAGGAGCACGGAGCACAGAAGCTAATGCAAGATGACATCAGACAAGTACATCTGACATCTGTCCATTAACACAGACTGCTTCCATTGGGTCTTTAGTGCCCTCACACGTCACACTTGCAACGTGTGCATTGACAGTACTAAAACAATTCTGCAGGTGGACCTGCTAGACAAGCTATAATTTACTCACCCTCACTTTTTGGCTTCTGAGAAACACAAAAGATGATGTTCTGTAGTACGTTGGTAAGCAAACAACAGTGGCACCCATTGACTTCCATTGTATAAACACTAAACCACTGAGACATTTCCCAAAAATATTTCTACAGAGACATTTCTTTTGTGTTCCTCAGAAGCAGAAAACAAATGCCGGAAGGACATGAGGGTGAGTATATGATGGAAGAATTTTCAGTTTTCAACTGTTCCTTTAATGGGTCTCAATGTCTTAATGGGTCACTATTTCTTAATAGGCAAACAAAAAAAATCTGCCAGAATTAAAACATTTACTTCAAGTCACTTTCACATGCTAAACATATCCTTCAAATGTATTCTGCAGATCTTTCTGTCCAAAATCAATTAATATTCCCATAAAGAATAACAATAACAATAACAAACTTTGCCTTTAAATGCTACTTCTCACAGAAAAATGATACAATGTTAAAAATTAAAAAGAAATATGCTGATACCGAGAGATTACAACACATCAAAACAATGTAGGACAAAAAATTAAAAAAAATAAAAATCACATGTAAGCTAGTCTAAAAAAATGAATTTTAAGAGAGAAAACATTCAGCATGTCTGACTTCACGGGAGAGAATTCCAAAGTTTTGGAGTGAAGGAAGAAAAAGTCCAGTCACTCATCCATTAATGGTCCTGTAAGTGCATTAACTTGAATTAACTGTGTGAATGCAGGGCTGGTACTGAACACTTTTCTTACATAGCAGCTAAGGAAGGGGGGCTTTGCAAAGGATTAACTAAACAATCGTGTCAATTACACTCCTCACCTTGGCCAAGTGATTTGATATTTTTGCCAGCCATTCTCGTGTATGTAACGAGATTAACAAGTGTGTAAGCCAGGGTGAGAGTGTGTACTTGTGAGGATTGCTCTGTCTCACCTGTCCATGCGTTCCCATCATAGGGTTGCTGTTATTGTGTGGGGGAGGCTGTGCGTGAGGTGACTGCTGCGAGCCGGCAGGCCCCTTTAAAAGAGAAGATGGAGGTGACAAGATCTTCTTCTGAAGACCTGCTGCTGCTGAAGTCCTTATACACACACATAAACCAACTCACACACATCCACTGTGTACCGAATACTGCAGAGAAACCCAAAGCAGCTGTAGAGAACTTAATGACAAATGGCACATTTTGAGAATAGATTTATTTTAAGCAGAATTACTTTTGGTGCACAACTTGTCCTGCACAGTTTTGTGCTGTATGAACGATATCTCAAATTGTGTGGTGTGTTAGAGGTATGCTATTATGCAAGAAAACTGAAATTATGATGATTAAAAAGGCAAACAAATCATTTTAAAATGACTTAAATTGAAGAGGGACTCTAAAAGCAGTAAGCAATGTCCCACAGCACCCTAGAAACCATCTATCAACACCCTACCAATCACCTGCATAGGAATCCCAAAATTCAGCAGCATTGTTTTGAAAAGGTAATTAGTTACATTTTTCTTATAAACATGTAGAAAACGCAGTGCAGCCTGTATACATCAGAGGTTCTCAACTCTGACCCTTGAGGTCCACCGTCCTGCTCTGATCAAACTCACCTGAACGAACTAATTAAAGTCTTCAGGATTATTAGAAACTGACATGCAGGCGAGTTTGATCAGGGCTGGAACTAAACTCTGCAGTGGACCTCCAGAACCAGAGCTGAGAACCTCTGCAATACAATATGTGCACTGGAAGTATTTTACAGTGCTAAGCAATACATTTTAATCAGTATGTATGTATTATATTGCACTTCTAACGCAATGAAATTTGGTCTTACAATGTCTATTAAACTAATCACTGTACAACAAAGTCGTAATTGAAATCATTAATAAACAACAGTACATTGAGCTCAAACCCAAAACAGTTCAGTGAGGAACTTGAGAACGTATGATTAATGACCAGCAAACCGTGAGGAACTCAGTTTTCTTTTTCCTCCCTGACCATCAAGAATGAGAAGCATATGGTGTTATGGGTCTTGTCTGCCCCTCATGGGTCCCTGCTGGGCCCCGGCCAATGTTTAGCCTACCACATTCACTCTACAGTCCTGCCTCATTAGGGGGGTGATGAGAAGAATCTCAAACAGATTTACTTTTGACTCTTCTGAGAAGATAATAACCTGCCACTTACTGGCACGGCTATCGAGAGAGTGCCCTTCAATTCTCATGCCCTAAAGGGGCAGTTAGCACGAATGAGGGAAAGCAGACAGCAGCAATGTCTCTTCCTGGCCACATGGGGGCAGTATTAACAAAGCAAACCTCTCCTCGTGAAACATGTTCTTGTATCTAACAGAAGTACAATAACTGCAAGAGAGACTCTGCTATGTAATGTGAGTGCACTTACTAATAATATATTACATAAATCGCTATGTCAATAATGTCAGATGTATCCAAACATTCAATCCTGATGTCAAAGTTTAATGTGGTGGAAAATGAGCACTCTTCAAAAAAAGACAGGCTGGTCAAGATGTGTTTTAAGAGGGATTTCATATGTTCTTCTTTTATTTGTCTACATTTTGTTTGTCTGTGTATGTGGCTGTGACACACACTTATTACTGCCTCCTGACCTCTGGTCAGCGCTCAGACCTCAAACAAGCACTCCTGCTGCTTTCAGAGGGCCACAGGAAACCATCCAGCACCAGCGGAAACCTCCCTGCTAAAACTAGAGCTGCAATACAAACCACAACCACAGAACAACAGATCTGCTCAGGGTACATGGCTGAAACACCTGCATCACCAAACCAAAAAGAAAATACGGCTGCTATGACATGTCTGAGTGAGAAATTCAGAGCGGGCCAAAGTGTTAAGCCTAGCAGTATCTCTAGTCCATGGATCTCTTACAAGTGGATCTCTAATATCAACCTAAGCAGTCTGTTTTTAAAAACATTTATGATTTGTGTGCTGATAAAACACAAGACACAGGGAGGGTTTTTGAGCTTGTACGGGGGCTATTTTGCTCCCAAATCAACGCGACCTGTCATTGACCTTCCCATGTGAAAACAGCGCTGCAGGGTTTGGAATGAGAACAGTTCCCCTCGCTGTCCCAGAAACCATACATAAGTGTGTGTGTGTTTTCCCTGGCTGCCTGCCTCTGTCAGAGTGGGTCTGAGGGATGGATTAGAGGGGTCTAGGGATGCTCAAGGCCTCTTTAACTCGCAGTAGCACTGAGGTCACTACTGTTCATTACACCTCATCACACAGCACCAGTGGAGATCATCCCACTGCTTTCCTGCTCTCACTCTGTCTCGACCTTTCCCTGCC
Organism: Chromobotia macracanthus; assembly: GCA_036877525.1. NCBI lineage: Eukaryota > Metazoa > Chordata > Actinopteri > Cypriniformes > Botiidae > Chromobotia > Chromobotia macracanthus. The sequence continues at coordinate 642,182 of JAZGTH010000003.1, forward strand.
AGAGAATCTGCTGTTTTCTGTTTTCCTTTATTTTTCACTCTCTACTGCCTCTGTCCGCTCCTCTTACCTCACACCCGTCTTCCACAGTAAGCACTACAGCTGTACAATGTTTCATGACTACGTTAAATTTAAACATGGTCAGATGTGTTAACTGTGCTGAGAGATAACACTTTTAGCGGTAGTTGAAATGTCTCACTCTCAATTGTGAGGATCTCTAAATGAAATACTGACTCAGAGCGTTAGTGTGAATACATAACGATATAGATTATATAATACAAACATGAATACCTCACTGAATCCTGATCACACTGGATGTAGTACACAACCTCTGCACATTCACACTGGTAGCTTTTCTAGAACAAAACTGAACTGCTGCTGATTGTGTACCACAAAAGCAAGAAGGGAACCAGTAGTTTGCGTTTTGCTTGTTTTACTACTGAACTAATTTAAATAGCTTTGATTTGGATCCACATTATTTTCTGACCACTGCCAGACTGTCACATGCAGCCTACACCTGTGAGCCTCCTTCACACCCACCATATAAACACACTGTGTTGTTTATATGATAAAACCGACACTTTAATACAGAGGGAGTTACTCCTGCTTCAGTTCTGCTCCTGCTGCATGTCTGTGTGCAGTGTGAACACAATAACCTGCTAATATGGTCTTAAAAAAATTGGTCTGCTTATGAGCCCTGTGTGACAAGAATGTGAGAAATGGATCTAAGAAACACACACACTCTCTCCCTCAGTGCTGCTCTGATATAAATAGCACTGCTCTGCTTCTCCAAAAATCTGCTCCACACCTCTTTACACCCTTCTCCTCAAACTGCTCCTGTGTACTCCTCTCCCAGCATTTCCTGTCTGTCCCTCCTGTACAGCAGAGATTTTAGCAGTGAGACAGCAGCAGTGGTAGGAAACATTTCCTGTCTTGGTTCTCTTATCACAAACACTGCCAAATGCCAGACCTGTCCATCACTGAGCAAACACTTCATCACCCCCACTGCATCATGGGAAGAGTTGCGAATGCACACAAGCATTGTTTGTGTTTGTGTGTATCTATGTGAACCTGATGTTTCTTGTAAACACACACAGAAATGGAATCTTAACACAATAATACATCCATCACTCCACCTCAGGACAAATGATGGAAAACTCTGAAATTCTCTGTGGCGAGTTGAGATTTCCCCTTTATTAGAAGTGTTGTTCTTGCTAAGACAAGCATCACAGTTAATAATGCTCATGCAGGAGTCTGTTCAAATCCCTAACCTAAAGTTAACCCAAATTAACCATCAGTGTATAACTTATTTCATAAGCAACTTACTTGTGCTACAGATATTAATGGTGACTTGTAGAGCTGTTCTATCACACACACACACAAATGCTGTGCTATCAGACACAACCACACAGTCCATCTCCTTCTCTTATACCCAAGATCCTGTATAGGTGCAGGTAATTATTTAAGGTCCATTTGGAGGGTGTTTTTATAGACCGTCCAATCAAAATGGTTTCAGAGATTGACTGAAGAGTAAAAAGCACATCATACATGATACGTGTGAAACCTCCCAAAACGCCTGAACACACAGCCTGCATGAGGACTAAAGCTGCAAGCAGGTGAGAATGAGAGACAACAAGAGTCTTGTGAGGACAAATCAACACCATGTTGAAGAGAGTTAACAGCTTCACAAGCAGACTGGAGGTCTGAATGTACTGCAAAAACATGAAGAATGGAAATCCCATTTCATCTCTCTCACACACACAAACTGAAAATGTTTGGTAACCCAGTTAATTATCAGTCATCGAAACTGCCCAGCCCAACCTTCTCATTGGTTCTTTATTATGGTTGTCAATTTAACATGTTAATTAACTGCAATTATGTTCTGAAGAAATAACATATTAAAAATGAATGCAATTAATCGTGTCTCCTGACCCAGAAATTACGAGAGCAGGCGGTCCAAAATGATTAAGAGGCAGGTCACAGGACGTGTTCTTGCATCCAAAAACAGATCAATGGCGTGCAACAGAATGCAACAGAACACAGAGGTCTGATAATAAATAACACAAATAATAAAAAGTTTTACAGCCACTTCTTCTAAATGTCTATTCAATGCCTTCATCCTTCACAATAAAAGTCATTTCCTTTAACTGCTTTTTCATAATGATCAGTGTTTGGCCACAGCAATCTGACCTACTACAAAAGAGTGTAGTTCAGTAAGATCTCACACACACACACACACAGCCAGTTCATGAATGAATGACTGAAGGTAGTGCTGGCGTGAGAGAGTGATGAATGACAGAGGAAGAGGCAGTGAGAATGAAGGCAGCAGAGCTCACCTGAAAGAAACTGGCCGGAATGGGTCCACCGGGCATGTTGTCACTGGGGGGCATGTTGCCCATTACAGGGCTGGGGGCTGCTGCGGCACTCTGGGAAATGATGAAAGAATGATTTTAGAGTCAGTACAGAGACAGCTTTGTCTACCATAACATAATAAAATAAAGATAGAACCATGTTGCTTTTACTAATTACCCCACAAGGAATGAACCAGTGAATCAATCGATCTATCTCTCTGTCTGTTCTGTGTCTGTCCGTCTGTTGTTTTTTACAGACTGTTGCAGGGAGTAGTGCAATATACACAAATAGAGACAAACTGGTGAAATTAAATTCACTTGGTTTACTTTATTTTACAAAGTATTTAGTAAAAATGTACTAAAAAAATATTTGAAAATGGCAGAACATTATACTGAATGACCCGTTACTATAGTCATATACTGTCATGGTACTCCAGGGTACTTCAAACACTATGGTACCATATACAAAAGAAAATGGTAATCACAGGGTACAAATGGCATTTAAAAAAAAATGTTGGTGGGCTGGATTTTGGAACAGACACAATAAGGAAACTATCCAGAATTGCAGGAGAGAAAATGCAGAAACTGCATTCAGAAATCAGTAAACAACAGTCTTACAAGACGAACACTTTATCACTTTATCAACATTCAGCTGCACAGCCTCATCAGACAGCCCGCACACAGACTGATAATCATGAAGCTCACTCTGGGTTCAGCACAGTGCTGTTAATATTACAGGCTGATTTGCATTAGAAAAACAACTACACAACTCTCCTAAATCTGTAAATATACGTCCCCTCGTACAGAGACATAAAACAACAATGTAAACAAGCTCCAGTGAAACTTCTCAAGCTGGTGGAGCACTCCGAGACAGACCCGGTCCCTCTCCAAGAGCTTCTCCAGTCAGATGCTACTCACTGCTTATGAGTTTCCCAACCTGGTCTAATCTATTAGAGAGAGAAAGAGAGAGAGAGAGAGAGAGAGAGAGAGAGAGAGAGAGAGAGAGAAGAGAGAGAGAGAGAGAGAGAGAGACAGAGAGACAGAGAGACAGAGAGAGAGAGAGAGAGACAGAGAGAGAGACAGAGAGAGAGACAGAGAGAGAGACAGAGAGAGAGACAGAGACAGAGACAGAGACAGAGAGAGACAGAGACAGAGAGAGAGAGACAGAGAGAGACAGAGAGAGAGAGACAGAGACAGAGAGAGAGAGACAGAGAGAGAGACAGAGAGAGAGAGACAGAGAGAGACAGAGAGAGAGAGAGAGAGAGACAGAGACAGACAGAGACAGAGAGAGAGAGAGAGAGAGAGAGAGAGAGAGAGAGAGAGAGAGAGAGAGAGAGAAAAGCTCAGACAGAAAGAGAGAGAGATGGCAGAAGATGGCAGTGGGTTCACACACCCTCCCTCTGCTGTAACTCAAACCACCCCACAAACGCTGTACAAACAGCTACACCACCCCAGACCTCCCTCTTTTATTCTCGTACACACAAATACATGGACCATGGGGTCGGGGGGCGGAGCTTACTGAGTGCCAATCCACGCAGCCTCTAGTTCACACACACTCCCAGCTAACCCAGCAGTACAGGGAGCATGTGGTGAACCGTAACCCGGGGCGACCAGAGAGCATTAGTGCTCAGACTCCAGTGCGCTTTCACGAGGAGAGAGACTGCAGTGCCTTTACACACACAAAGCTCTCTGTATACTGAGGACCACAACTGCAAAGTGCGTGTGTGTAAGATGCACCTCTGTTTAGGTGCATAGAGAGAGGAAGAAGAGGTGAAAGAAGCCTTCTCTGCCTTGTTGCCATGACAACTCCGACCTCAGTTCTCCCTCTCCAGTGCCATTAAAACCCTCAGGCTGTCAATCAGGTGTGTGTGCGTGCGTGTATGCTTGAGAAGGGAGAGACGAACCTTTTCAGCGCTCGTTTAGTTTCTGATTACTGCCATCATCTTATCATGCCATTAAAGAGCAGCTCATGTCAGTATACACACCTCTACACCCGCCACTAAATTACAGTTCACATGTAAACAAACACAGGCAGAGAACGTCCTCCCGGGTACTCGATACCCGATGCAAGTGTACACAAACTCCAGCACGTGCGCATAAACACTCAGGATTTTACACCTCAACACCAGTCACCAACAAACTCATACCTGGAGCACAGAGCTTAAGGGACTATACACAGACTTTACAAAAAGGAACTTTGTAACTTCAACATGCCCATACTCACAAACAAACATCTCTTAGGACACAATGTTTTATATAAAAAAAAAAAGAGCATTGCTTAAAATGACCATGAAACAAAAGTTGGGACAGTCTTTTCTTCCCTATGGTAACATATCTGAGTGAAATGACTTCTGGATTGAGGAAAAAAAATGTAGGGCGGGACTTGATTCTTCAGGAATTGATTGGATCGTTGGGAGTTGGAGGGGAAGAAACTGCCTGGCCACCGGACAGTAAAAATTCAGGGACAGACATACATCACCAAGAGAAGACATGCTGTTTTGTGGAAGAGGAGGGTTGATCTTTTTGATTAAAGATTATGACAACACAACGTTCACTGCCAAATCATTTATAAAAAAAACACGGCAATATTTCATTAAAAATAAGAATAGTAGTTTTTAAAATCTTTGTTGTTGATCTGAATCATGTACATTTTACAGTCTGAAGTTTTAAATGTGTTCTGGTAAGCAGCCCTGTGTCGTCTCGGAATGACTGTCTTCTGAAAACATGCTCTTCAGTGAGGACAAACCTCAGAGCGGCTCTGCAGGTTATTAAAAATGATTCAGGGGCAGGAGTGCAAGACAGAAGGTGAGAACTGCACCCTTTAGCTCAGTCAGCTCCTTAACCTTTCCACTCTCCAGCTCCCCTGACAGCATGCTTCTCGTCCCTGGTCATTTCCAGTGCACTCTCTCAAGTGTAGCTGGTGTTGAGTCTGTAAAGATCACCAAGAGAGAACTGCATAATCAAGCTGCTGACAGACATGTCACTAGAATGAAGAGAACCTTTCTACTAAAACTTTGCTAAGCAACACTGTGGACCTTTCTAAAATCGGTTCCTGTTAATTGGCCTTCATATATTGTGGTTTATTAAGACCATTTAGGGTTTATGTTGCTGAGAAGTTGTATGTGCAGCGCTGTGGCAGGAAGATAAATAACCGAATACAGACAATAGCAGAATTTAAAGCTGCAGCCCGTAACTTTTGTCTCTCTACAGCCATCTCTGTTAGAAACATAAAATTGCAAGGTACAAAATGTGATAGCTGAATCTTTCTGTTTATACAGATATTTCCCACAAAATCGGACCCGACAGCTCAAATTATAAATCATTATTATAAACTTACTGTTGTGAATCAGGTAAGATAAGGAGATTGTGTTGAACATGATCTGTCATGTGCTTGCTCAGTAACTGATTTTTGTTGATTTTATCTATATTTTTACAGTACAGCAGCAGCTACGATAACCTACAACAACTGTTCACCTGTAATAGTGACTACTTCAGTTTATGTCAAAGAATGACGGCACTCACAGAATTTATTTGCTAGAAACATCTGTAATCAAAATTTACGTCTTTAACAGTTTCATCTTTTTACTTCTGTAGTAATCATTTCATTAAAGAATAAGACTCAAAAGTTGTGCTAAATTATATAAGTACACATATAATCATATTTAACATTTAATTGCATCATTTCATTGCACACAACCAGAAGGACTTTACAACACTGCCCACTGCACCAATCATCAAATGGACTGTGGTTGCCCTTCCAAACTCACATCTTGTTCACATCTAATGAATGTAAAACAACTCACATTCATCAACACAATCATATTTCTTTCCACCTTTCACACTCTGAAGCAAACAAGCCCTGCACTCGCACCCATCCCCAAAACAGTCACTCGCATATTACTGCATTATGTCATAATTGGATCTGTGACAGAAGGTTAACCGAAGCTGTCCACGCGAGCTAAAACATGTTCATCAAGTCACTTCATTTGTGTCACACCCACAGCCAAGAAAATGGTTTTAGCGCAAATACACCCATGCCCCCAAGCTTGTCCATTATGTGAGCTTCATGGGTCAGCGAATGTTGACTGTTTCGGTCTCACCTTTCACAGAAAAACACGGAGATAAACACACATTCCGATTCCGCATCGGAAAACTGAACTCAGTGTCGTGAACTGCTGCTAATGAGGTTAACGTGCTGAGAGGAAGAGAGAGTGAGAGCAAGAGGTAAAAGCCAGGCTGTGGGCCCTTCATTAGACCGGTGACAGCCCCAGAGGGAGAATAATGTCACAGCCCTCTGTAAAAAAGGCAAAAGAAACAAGGGGACAGAAAAGGCTGCTAAGACCATACCGCTAATTGGAGATAGTTAATGGCATTACTTTGGCACTGGGGAAGCAGTTCTACAAGAGAGAAACAGGAGAAGACGGAGAACAGAGCGAAGAGAGTGCTAAGGCGTTTCTGGTTCATTCTTGTGGTGTCTGATTCTGTGGTGGGTCAATGACACCTCAGAGTGTAACATTCGGGCCATGGAAAATCCGCTTAATAAGGGAAAATTACAGGCAATTGTTACATCTAAGTGAAAAGAAAGTAGATTCACAGTGTTTTGGGTTCACTGAGATCATTCCAATGGCTGAAAACATGATGAGTTTATACACGTACAACACTTAAAGATCTACAGAACAAACTAAAATCTACACCAATACACAAAAATGTATCATTAAAATTCAGAATTAGAAAATTAATAACTTTACTACAAATATTGAATTCAACTATTAAAATTATCTACCGATAACTTTGTTTTCTGACAGCATATGCAGGACAAAACATGAGTGACGCAGACAAGAGTGCAAAATCTGCATAAGAGAAATTAATATTACATCAGGGTTTAAACATCCAGGACTTCCAGTTCTTCATTTAAACCAAGAAACAACTAGAAAGCTTTAGGATCTGAAGCATTTCAAAACAGAGAAAGATTATGACATGATGTAGAAGAAATATTTAATATCCTACATTATTTCTAGGTCAATTTTCAAAGCAGCAAATGTGTGCCATGGACCATGTTAAGACATTTGTACAGAAGATCAGATTTCCCTCCCTCCATTAAAGCACAGATAATACTCTTTTAAAAACTACAATAGATTCATAACATGGATCATCGGGTTTTGCACAGACTTGTAAAGTCCACGTCAGCTCTTTTCTCTCCATTTTTACTCACTCTTTTGCTTATAATTTGTAAATCGCTGCATTTTCACTAGCGCACTGCGATTTTGAAACATGTGACATTGAATTCCAAACAACATCAAATCCTGCACGTACATCAGAAAGTCTTTAGGGATACTAGATATCTTCACCATACAGCTAAAATACAGTGTGAATTTAACAGTTTATAAGGCAACATAACACATTATACAGTGTGACAGTGGCAGAAAAACAGTCTGTAAGGCAGTGGGTTTAAAATTCTGTAAATGACAGGAAAGTTGCTGCTCTGGAAACATAAACTTCTATTCACATCAACAAATTAAACTACAAGAATTCAGACAGTATCAATTCCAAACACGCTCAAAACGAGCAGACGGCGAAACTAAGCGAAGCTTTTAGAAACTCCATCACATCTTTCACAGCAGACAGTATCTCCTGATTGAGCAAAACTAATTTGAGACAACACATGAGGAAAGCACTAAAGAATGACTACAGGGATAATATAGCTTGTTTCAGTGCATTAAACTAGCTTTTGGACACAGACATGGTATAAACAGGCAAACTCAGACTTGTGTTTGGTCAATGCCAAAGAATCCTGACTTCACCGGACTAAAACTAAAATCATTTAGACAAGTCTATGGTTCGAGAGGCTGTTACTGGTGTGAAGCCTCTGGCACGTTTCCACTAAAGATCTCTGCAAGGTGTGACAACACAGGTCAGATAAACTCCTTGTAACATCTTTTACTCCAGTGTGCAGCGAGAGCTGTGTGTGGCCTGAGAGGACAGCAGACACAAACTTCAACACATCACATCTAGTTCATTTGGAAGTTTTAGGGACATTCAAAACATCCAGTTTTTTAGACATTCTATTAACATTAAGTGCTTGGTTAGAAGAACATTCAAGCATTTTTTAATTCTGTAACGTTTTTAAAACATCCCACTTACTACTTAAGAATAACCTTTTTTACGATATATAGAATTAGAAAAACATTCTACTCCATGAACATTTTCGATAACTTTGATAACGTTTTTAAATAACTTCTGGAGAACATTGCCAGTGTTCTGAGAACATTTCCTGTTTGCTTGGATAATGCACCTAGCTAGAACACCCTAGCAACGCAGTTGCTATCACTCCATACACAACACACAACAACCCACAGAACACAGCAGCAACCGCATAGCAATGCTCTGGTAATGTGACAGTGAGTTTTGCACAGAAAAGCACCACATTTCTTCAGAACAAAAAGTGCCATTATAAAGATGTTAGGGCTTCCTTACAGCAGCTGGCAGTCTGTGAACAACCCGCACCAGTATCTTCATAAATAAATAAATAAATAAATACACACCTCAAAATATTCCTGCAGGCCACGCTACACATCACAGCACAACGGCTTCATCACTCCCTCGACGAGATGGAATTTCATCCCATGTTCTTCTACCGCTCTTGTACTGCTTGTGTGTGTGTGTGTGTGTTATGGGGGCTGGGATTAACTATACATATGGAGCAGAAGTTTTCCATCAGATTTTTAACTTCGTCCTCTCTCTTTAATGTTCCTTTGGCCTCCAACTTCTGGATTTGATTTGAGGTGCAGCTCGTGTACACACACAGCGATGGTTTCAGAGAAACGTCCATATCTTTTGTTATCTCTAGTCTGAAATACTGCAGTTCTGTCTGGCACGAAACCATAAACACAAATTCATACATTCATACAAATTCAACACAAATACCAACAAGTGGCTTAAAATTATTATGATAAAACCCAAAAAAGCTCCTTTTTAAAATTTACCACCAAAATTTTTACCAAAACACTAAAGTTAAAGACTTCTCCTACTGTAAAATCTCAATACTGTATTTGTTCACCTGGGACCTTAGTGCAGGAGTTTTCCTGTAATTATGGTTAATTTAGCTTTTTAGATGACTGTGGTGGGAAACATTACCACTGTTTCACTAACAGTAGCAATCACCATAGCAACCATGATACTTGACAGAAGAAATGGTTACCATGGTAAACTCTTGTAAGTGTCATGACAACCTAAAAATAATAAACAAATAATCAAAGCAGAGGGAAAAGAGAGAGTGAAAAAAGAGAGAAAACACAGTGATGGACAGCAGACAGAAAAGATGAGAGGACTGATGCCACACTGAAATACCGACTGATATTCTGCCATTTGAGATTATTATTAACGCTTCAAAATAAATAATGCAAATAAGGTAACAAATGCACATGGATTAAGCCACGCTCTGTTTCCCATTTGCTGAGTTTGATGCAGTAACTATGAATACAAAAGAGTGCATTAACTGCGACTGATAATGCGGGGCTGGGGGACTTGCAACTGGCCAGCTCATCTGTGCCCTAATAAACCTATCAGGGCCTCTGACCCTCAGTCACCTTCTCTGTCAGAGAAGAACGAGGTCCTCAGATCAGTGTCTGTGAACAGATAAGCAGGAGTGGGGAGGGGACAAGATTTATATTGTAAACAAACTGCACATGTTCCAGTAACTCTGACATAAATATAAATGAGTAAAAAGAAAACAAAGAGGCTAGTATGTGTTTCTCCAAAACAGAAAAAGCTGGATAGGAGCAGGAGAACTAGAGGAAAAACACTGTAGAAAGTGTGTGTGTGTGTGTGCTACCAGATAAAGCAAGACGCGCACACAAACACACATCACACCCTACAGCCAGTGGGCAGAAACGTGTGTCAATAAATCAGCTGTGAGGGAACACCAAACACACAAAGCATCAGTGCAGTCACAATATGCCCGAACAATACATCCCGTCCAATCTGCTCAACATGCGTGCTGTTTTATGTTACAGTGAAAGTGATGTTACTAACAGGGGATCACTAACAGGGGATCACTAATGTATGCATGTGTTTAATGCTGTGCACCTCATATCTCATTACATCTCTGGTAGAAAACAATGCATTTGGTAATTATGACAGGCAGGGTGACAGCAACAGCAACTGTCCAATCAGCTGTCAGAGTTAATATGTATCTGTACATTCTGTTATAATTTTCACATTTTCTGTAAAACAATGAAAGGAAAACATAAGTTGCAATTACAATAGCTAACAGGGTCATTTACTCGGCCAATGACATGCTTATTCATATACCATAATATTTACATGTTACTCTGTTGTACTTTAAACTCAAATCATTGTGAAACTGTTAGTATTTTTTTTACCACAGTACCATATCCAACAACAAAATATGTTATTACAACAGTAACATGGGTATGATATGCATAAAACTGGGAATTTTATGTGACATGTATGTGTAAGTGCATGTCCATAGAGAAAATAAAACAACAATGCCCTAATATAACAGAACTGTGAAGAGTGAAGGACGTTTTTAGACCCTAAAAACAGCGGTTTTACACAGTAACGTTACCGCGAACACCATACCAAACCTATGCATGCTGTACACACACACACACACACACACACACACAGTCCATCTGAGTGTGTCTGCTAGATCTGTTTATACCAACACGAGAAAGGCCACTTTACAAAAAACCCCAGAGGACACAAACACAATGAATGTAAGCACATCCAAAACTGCAGTAAGACAGCATTTTCTTCCTCAGTGAGGAAGACACTCAATATTTCAGCAGTGAAGCTCACGAATATGAATGAATCTGTCAGAGACAGCATTTAAAGTCAATGACCTGCTTGAAGTACAATCTCAGAGTTTTATTAACAGTAGCACAACTTATATGACAACTCAAAATACAATCAGACACTTTATTCACACAAAAACAGAATCTACAAGAATTTAGACGTACACATTCATCAGCTGGCCAACAGCACATGAAGTTTCCTGAAATATGAGGTGACAGAACAGCTTAAAGCATTACACAAATCAGATTGTCCACTGCTCTGTTACAGTGGACTCACTTTGTCAGTTTAAAGAGCTCTGTTAGATTGGACCACTGGTGACATTCTACACAAACACTCGAGCCATGCAGTTACGTGATCCAGCAAGCCGTAGGTTTCTCAGGATGGAAGGCAAAAAACAAAAAAATGGAGTTGCGTGCCTACACAAAATCTGCCAGCATGTTTCTATGCAGCTGCCAAGATATTCTGGGTCTATAAAGAAGCACATCAAGTCAAATGTAGAGATCCTAACATGACTCCACCAGGCGAACTTCATAAGTATGATGAAGATATGAGGATCATTTGTGTGCGTAGCCCACCAAAACATGCTCCACAAACTGGCTCCAGTGGCTTTGCGCTGCTGTGGACCTGCTTCAAGGAAAGTCTGAGATGCTTGTTTTTTCTTTACTTTCTGTTCTTCTGTTCTCTTTCGCTTATCTTTCGCTCGTCTTTCTTTTTCTCATTCTCACCTCTCAGCAGGTCAAGGACAGAAAACGTTGTGCTGTGTTTCCGTGTGGTACAGAATATAAATGAGGTGTGTAGTGAGACCGGAGACAGGCTCTCTTTCGGACCTCTGCACACCACAGCTCCTGATTTCAGCCCTATTCCGACCTTGTACTGCAAAACAGTATTACCGTCTGTTACCGCTGGCGTGTTTTGAAATATTCAAAATAGTGTAGTGTAATAGAATGTAATATTCTTTCAGTGCCTGAATTTTTGGTGGATAAATGAGAATACCACCTCAAGAGTGGATGCAGGATTATTATTACAAACATCAAATCATTGCCTGGTTGCCGAACTGGCCTGGACAGGTAAATAAAGTGATAAAGTAGCTATGCCAGATTTTTAAATGTTTAAATGTAAGGTTAATACAACATCTAAAAAAACGTACTGCTTGATTATATAAAACATTATTCAAACATTACTCTTAAGTGTTTAGTGGAACGTTTAAAAATGTTACACAATTAAAGAGTTCTTGATACATGATATATATAAGGTTAAAACATTCTACTAACGTTACTGCCACAACAGTTTTGGATAACTTTGACAGAACTTTAAGAGATTCTGAGAACATTCCCTGTTAGCTGGGTACGAGGTGTTATGGGACGCTGCGAGTCGTCCATGGCATTGGTGTTAATCAATGTTTATTATGGAGATTTATGTCTCAAGCCCAGAGGAAAGCAGAGAACAACCAGACAGCTCTGACTTTGAGGTGCTGCATCCCAAAATTCCATTGCCGTTGCCAAGACACCAATCCCACAAAATCCCTAGATTAGCCCTCAACATTCACAGGATTAGAGGATTAGACTGTTATATTCCATTATCTTCCCCTACACTGGAATACAGGTGTGGGAAATGCAGGCGCACACACACACACACACACACACACACACACACACACACACACACACACACACACACACACACACACACACACACACAAACACACACACAAACACAAACACAAACACAAACACAAACACACACACACAAACACACAAACACACAAACACAAACACAAACACACAAACACAAACACACACACACAAACACACACACACAAACAAACACACACAAACAAACACACACAAAACAAACACACACACACACATATAAAATTCTGTCGTTTGGGGAAATGGACTATTTGCTCTTCAAATAAAAGGGCTGCTCATATTTAATCCCATTTAAACAAGTTATTTAAACAAGTAATACAATAAAGATAGTTGAAGAGGACATGCTCATGATTAGCTATTAGTAAAACAATGTACATCACATCCCAGAGGGAAGAAATACTTCCTCTCAAAGCACTTCAGACAAATATTTGGTTTGGGTTTTTGCAAGGCGAAATCAAAGCGGTCCTGAACTGACCTGAACCTCATATTTATATCATCTTTTATCTCTCTGTCCATCTTTGCTTATATACATGAGATTGATTTCTGAAGCTTATTCAGAACTTTTGAACATGGCTTAATAGATCTGGCCCTAAAAAACTAAAAATACTGATACATAAAGCCATCAGCTCAACAAAAGTTACAGACTGCAGCTTTAAAACATTCTCTGTCAATCCATTCCAGAATCTGTAAATCAGACTACATGTGTCCATGTAAATTAAAGAAGCTGAGCAAATCTGTGTTTTTTTTAGATGCGACTGCTTCACCAATCCCACAGTCAGAAAAAAACAAACATCACACACTCGTCTTTCTAATGCACACAATTACATTCTGTGTGTTTTTAAAAGGACAACAAGGAAGAAATGTGATCTATACCAGTACAAGTACTTTGTACAAGCTGTGCATCGAACACTGGTTCAGGTGAATATACTTTTCAGCTCAAGTTAACCTTTTCTTACGGAGGGCCTTTAAAACAGTTGATGGCGCAGCTAGAGGTGCTTCGGTAAGCAAACCTGTCATGTGCCATTCAGTCGTCTGATGAAAAGAACCCCACATCAAATGCTCAGACTGCATTTCCCCTGGATGAGAGCACGAGAGCCATACCCAGCCAGACCACCCAAAAGAAAAAGAGATTGGGCCTGCATGTCACTCACATAGTCGTGGAAAGCTTTGGCCTCGCTGGAGTGCTCGCAGGTCTCACGGCGGTCCGGAGCGGCACAGTACAAATCCCAGAATACACTGCAGCAGGAAAAAGAAGAGAATCAGCCCTCAAATTTAGTGCAGTATAAAAAATAAACACAGTAATTTAAACACAGTAAACACAATTATTAATACAAACTAATATAATAAAAACACAAAAAAAATCTGATATATAAAATTGCCAGACTGTCAATTTAACATCACAATTGTAGCAATTACAAAACTACACAAATGTTTATGTAATAAATATATTAAGACAAGAAAATACAAAACATACAGCATATATACAACATACATTACAGCACTGGTGATTGAAAACATTATTTTAAATTCAGTGCAATTAAATAAATCTTCATTCTATTTCACTTTTAAACATCTTTGGATATTTTTCATTTGTACAGCTGCTTTGTAACAATGTGCCATTGTGAAAAGCACTACAGAAATAAACTTGAACTTGAGCTGCAACCCGCAACTTCTGCCTCTCAGTTGCCACCTCTGTTTGAAACCTGATGGTTACACGTCCAACTCTCTGACATTAGGCCACAACTGCCCTCAAATCTATGAATTAATCTTCACAATCAAGTCATTACTTACAAATGTTTAATTAATTGACATTCTTTAAATAGAGACAAATCTGTTCAAATTAACACACTAGATTAATCTGAGGTCACTCACTACAAAACTGGGTTAAAAAAAAACAACAGCCAATCAAACTTGAGAACTACATTCACAAGACATAGATCCACTCACATCCAGAAGGTTACAGATCAATTAAGTCCAAGATTTCCTCAATTAAAAGCCTTCAGGTCCTACAGAGCTGTTTGGAGGGGGGACAAGGTTTGTTTCCAAATGGCATTATAATTACTGTACTGAAACCAAGTACCTGTTTAACAGGCCCAAATCAGATTACTCCAGGTCCTTTAGCTATCGATTTAATGGATAACCTGTAAAACCTCCTGAAAACAGGCCAACTAGAATGCAGCTAAAACCTCATCTGTTCCTTAAACCGGCTGTTCCTTATCTCCCAAAGAAAATGAAGACAAACCAAAACAGGATCAGGTAATGTATCCACGTTTCAGACAAAACAGTTTTGTGATACATTTTAGAAGCCTGTTTATTTTATTGCTTTTGTGCTAATGATGAAAACTAGCTGGTTTGGGCAATACTGCTGCTTTCTGTTCCTGCACATATTTTTGAGATGAAAGGAAAAAGGGAGTGAGTGAGGGAGAGACCCAGAGAGTGAGGGAGGGAGAGACCCAGAGAGTGAGGGAGGGAGAGACCCAGAGAGTGAGGGAGGGAGAGACCCAGAGAGTGAGGGAGGGAGAGAGAGTGAGGGAGAGAGAGAGAGACAGAGAGTGAGTGAGGGAGCAACAGACCCAGAGAGTGAGGGAGGGAGAGAGAGAGAGACCCAGAGAGTGAGGGAGGAAGAGAGAGAGAGAGAGACAGAGTGAGGGAGAGAGAGAGAGACAGAGAGTGAGTGAGGGAGCAACAGACCCAGAGAGTGAGGGAGGGGAGAGAGAGAGAGACCCAGAGAGTGAGGGAGGAAGAGAGAGAGAGACAGAGTGAGGGAGAGAGAGAGAGACAGAGAGTGAGTGAGGGAGATAGAGAGAGACAGAGAGTGAGTGAGGGAGCAACAGACCCAGAGAGTGAGGGAGGGAGAGAGAGAGAGAGAGACAGAGAGTGAGGGAGAGAGAGAGAGTGAGGGAGAGACTCAGAGAGTGAGTGAGGGAGAGACCCAGAGAGTGAGTGAGGGAGAGACCCAGAGAGTGAGTGAGGGAGAGAGAGAGAGAGAGAGAGAGAGAGAGAGAGAGAGAGAGCAAAAGAGAGACAGAGAGTGAGAGAGAGTGAGGGATTCTTTGTGTGTGGGTTGGGGAACATTAATGGGAAGAGGGAACTAGAAACTTTGACTACTTTGTTTTTATAACCTCAGAATGTTCATAGAACATTTAAAACACCAATTTTAATGTTTTTGTTACCTAATAGAAACCTAAGGTAAACATTCTTACAACCAATAACTGTTAGCTGGGATGCCACTTCCTGTGAGCTAAACAATGCAATTACAATCTGGCTTTATGTGCTGCTCTAATGCTAACTGGTGAAATGAGTCATGTTAAAAGACTCAAAGGTCTTCTCTGAGGCATCATAATGGTGAAAACATTGTGAGATAAAGCAGAGTAACGCAGCTGCATCCATATGTATGACGTAAATGTGGAGTTTACAGCGAAAAGCTCTTTTGCATGTGTATAACTATCAGTACAGTGGTGTGTCATTTGCATCTGAGACACTAAATAATCCAAAAACCTCAGGCATCCGCTGACCTCAGCTACTAAACACCCACGTGGTTTACAGCCAATAACAGAATCATTACAATACGAAACCCTCCACAGCACAATACAAGTAACAGAAAAGCAATTAAAAGTTTGAAGCAGCAGCCAATATGACTGATTACATCCACATCTGGATCAAGACGCGATAATATGGTGATTATATATGTTTAGTGTACAGGTATTTAAAACTGTGATGTATTGTGTTGACTGACTGGTTGTCAAATCAAACAACAACGATAATAGTAAATAATTTTTTATTTCAAAATATTTTAATAATTTAAAAGCTGCTTCTTTGTATGAGAATATCAATACAGTATCATGATACTGATTTTCGCAAAAAACTAAAATAAGGGGACAAAAAAAAACTCCCACCTCCAGCTACATTTACGTAGTGCAACACAATACACAGGAGGTGGTTTAAGACTGCACATTATTTCCTTTAACCTAAACCCAGCTCTTTTTATTCCAATATGACCACTAAAGACCGGTGGGCTGTTGACCCTCTCACCCCCTGCTGGTACTCAGTTTGCCACTGGCCACCCCCAACAGAGGCGACAGACAGAGGTGAATATAACTACACTGGAGGGGATCTGGGCACCTGCCTTAAGGAAAATAGTATGTGGAGAGTTAATCTGTGTTTGGGGTTTGTAACAAGAACAAAGCAGAGGAGCAAAAACAAAGGTTATGAACAGGGTTTAGGGGAGGGAGGGGCATCGTCTATTCCGACCATATAGACCTTTTGTTTGGATGGGTGGGATCAAAGAAACAGACCCGGAAAGACCTGCCTGACCCAATAACACAGCCGCTATCAACATATAGTCTGACTGTCAGAGTCACAGCCGATGTTAAAGAGCAGATTAGTTTAAATCAAAGTGGTAGAGAAAGTGAATACTAACCCGTCTGCAGTTTGTGGTCTGATAGTGACACTTTCTCTCTCATAGAGGGGTTTCTTGTTAACAGTGAGGAAGTTGCGCAATTAACCAATGCTTTTTAACTTTGACACTGTCTTAATCAGATGCAGCACTAAAAGGGGCAGGCAATAAATATCTTCCATTTTGCTTGCATCACGCGGGATGCCCCGCCCACAGTGAAATCTTGTGGTGTCACACGGTTGTTCATTAAACAAAACCGGCAGTGACTTCGACACTTTACATAGTGAGGATCAAAAATAACCTAACACAGGTCACAGTATCAATAAAACAAATTATTTTTTTACATTTAAAATTATTCATAAATGATTCATAAATTTAGTTTGTACTAAAGTTCGTGCTCACTTGTACTAGCGTGCTTACACAGGAAGAGACACAATCAGGCAGAAGTAATTTATAAAAAACATTGAGTGAAAGAAAGAAAACATGGGACGTACCACCACCATGAATGCAGGAATCCAGGAGGTTCTCCTAGTGTAATGTTCTTCTCCCATCGGATCTAAAAACACACAGTGAATGAGAGAGCGAGCGAGAGAGAGAGTGAGAGCGAGCGAGAGAGAGAGTGAGAGCGAGCGAGAGAGAGAGTGAGAGCGAGCGAGAGAGAGAGTGAGAGCGAGCGAGAGAGAGAGTGAGAGCGAGCGAGAGAGAGAGAGAGAGAGAGAGAGAGAGAGAGAAAGATGGGCTGTGAGATTGTAGAAAATGTGCAAACAATGCTTCTCACCTACTGTATGAGAAATTCATATTCATTCATGTTCTCCACTACATCATCACACTTGTTTTATTCATCTCACCCATCTGTGACACTGAAGCTCAGTAAAGCTACAGACTGATGCTGCCCTTAATTGTCCTGCAAAGTTTTAACTTATGCTAAAAAAATCTCATGTTTCTCTCTCTTATTTTTATTTCTTAATTGGTATAACAAAATAAAGAATCTGTCATCTAATAATGATAAGCAAGTATGACGGTACAATTTTTTCAACCATAAGTCTTTAACTGACACGCACCCACCTCACAGGCCGTCGGACTGTATCTTAAAGAACAGGGTAACTCTCAATAAAGGCATAATCTCAGTGCATTTAAACTTGCTCTCTTTTGTAATACTGTGAGTAGAGGGACCCAATTTGACCGTGTGAGGAGAGAATAAGCCTATTATTACAATTATTTATGAATAATTAGACAGCAGAATGAAGATCTGAGAGGACCGAGAAGACAGGTCTGTTCATTGTGGCTGAAAGTGGATTACTGAAGCAGATCTGAAGGTTAACAACACATTATCAGTCAATTTCACCTAAACCAACGTGGTGTTTTTGAGAAGTACTAAAGACGATGTAGCAAAGTCAACAGGGAGGAAAACAGCCTGGGGTAACAGAGCAATAACCGTTGAATAAACTGCCTTATATTCAGCAACACTGAGACGTTATTTTTACTCAGTCAATAATAAATAATTAATAGACTGCAATGCTTCTAAACGTCTCAAAGTGAAGAAATGAAACTCCTGATGGTGTAACAGCACAGCTCAGATTCACAGCACAACCAGCTGTTCACATCTAGCGAGTTTAATTAGGATTTTATAGCATTACAGGAAAGAACGAGCTTGACAGAAAAACACACTCTGTTAAGTGATTCCACATTACTGCAGTAGAAGTTAGTTTTCTGTTAGGGTTACAGTGTGGGTTAGGTTAACGTGTGTGTGTTTGTGTCTTACCTCAGACAGGAAGGTCTGTGCTGACTTCTGGGCCCCAACATGAAGCAAGTACTCATACACATATAAAGCTAATCTAGTGAAACAGGAGAAAAACCAACATTAGTGTCAGGGTACGAGGATGTCCTATGCTTTTATTTAAAGGGACATGTCACAAATATCAACGTTGTGCCATCATTCACTCGCCCTCATGACGTTCCAACACAGCATGACTTTCCATGTGTGGAACACACAGTTATCTGCTCTTTCCATTTCATGAAGTGAATGATGAGCACAGTCTCCAGTCCCCATCCACTTTCTCTGTATGGAAAACAGCACCTTCATCATCTGTGTTCACCCAACATGTTCCATGGAAGAAATAAAGTCTTACGGGCTTGACACGACATGAGGGCAAATAAATGAAGAATTTTCAAATTTGGGTGAACTATTTATTTAATTAAAAATAACATCACACTAAAAGCAATAAAAAAAAAAACTCAGGGTCATTCTCGTAACTGTGTGAGCTCATGAAAATACCCACAACTTTAAGATTTGTTTCTTTTCCAAGCAAACATGCATGTACATCACAAACTTTTCCCTTTAAAAAAAAAACGGATCAACCGCAGACAGCACAAATCTGACCTCCACGGGCCTTCTGCTCCATTTAAAGGAACAGAAAGATCAGGCAAGAGAAGCATGACTGAAGATGTCACGCCAATCTGACGGCACCACCACGGTTCTTGTGTTTTGTCATTTTTTGGATCCATTATGCCTGTTGTTTAGCTGCTTCAGCTAACAATTACCCAGGTCACAGTGTACCGCAGGCTGAAACCGTACTATCCCTTCCCTCCTTTTCTTCCATCAACACAGAGAGAGAACAGCCTTTCACGGCTCTCCTGGGCAGATTACATGCAGAGATGTTTTTACCTGGTTGCAGCACATTTGGAGAATTTGGGTGAGGTGGGTGAGGGGTTTCTTCCCCTGATGGCATGTACAACAGTGTGGCTATTCCATGTGGCCGTATCAGTGAGCAATATAACATCTAACACAGAAAGAGATAACACCGTCTACTGCCAAAACTACACTTACAAGCTGCAATCAATAATATTTTAGAATTACAAATTGCAGCTTTAAAATGTCTGATTCAAAAGAGCTATTTGTTTATGAATTTACTCATACTCTCCTGAACATGCCATGGAGAGCCAGAGCAGTCGTAAAGATTTTCTGTGAAATTTATGCCAGTTCCTCACACAAAGCAATTATAAGAAATTTATTCACAGGCTTGGAATAAAGTGTATTTCAAGTCTTATGACCACTTTTAAGAACAGTTTTGGTGATGTTTTTTGTCATTTTGGCCTTTAAAATCCCCATTTCTCATTCACTTTTACTTTATGAATGGAAAAGGGCCAGGAAATACTTTAAACGTTCAACTTTTGTGTTCCACAGAAATCATTCAGTCACAAGTGTTTCGCTCATCCAACATCATGAGAGCTTTCAGAAGATGACATTTTTCATTAGCTACAAACCAAGGTGAGCACAAAAAACATGACAGTTTCTGACAGCTCAAAAGAAAAATCTCTGTGAAGTACCATCAGAGATGAACGGTCCCCTCATTCTTCTCTCATCACAATCTTTTTCTTCACATCAATAAATCTTACAAGAGTTTGCCTTGAGCACACCAGAGGCTCTGTGATAAAACCACCTTTAAACATGAATGAATCACACAAAATGGTCCTACAAAGACACGTTTGGAAACCATGTTTCAACCCTCCTTTCAATTACACACCCATGACAGACACACGAGAGACCAGTCGAAATGACAAGATCCTAAAAAGTTCTCTGATGAAACCAAAGTGCGGCGTTCCCAAATCCACACTGCCAAACCAAAGACCCATCTGTCCGTTTGACCAGACAAGGATCCATAAACGTGCTTTATAGTGATGTAATTGTCCAACACAACTCGCAACAGAAAGGCTATGCTGAGTGAAGAAGCTCCACTGTTGAGAACACAAGATGCACAACAGAGGTGTGTTGCATCAGCTGGATCTATGTATGTTTGCATAGAACAATCATTCATTACATACGTCCTAAACATCTATTACACTACACAAGTAAAGGAAACAGTGTAAAAAGCCTGCAGAACAAGCATCTAGTAAACTGATATTCAATATGAGAACACTGCACTCTTGGACAGACCTGTGGCAGAGATGCAGCCATCACTGAATCATTAAAGCTGTTTATGCTGCGCTGAATGTTCAGCTGAAAGCAAGTTTTGGACAACCAAACTGAAGTTTGATGACTAGATAAAGCAAACAAATAATCCTGCTTTCTTACACACAAAGTCATACTGACTCCTGATTGTCAAATACAGCGTTGCTTCTGCTGCACACTTGTGATTTCTTCACGCAGGACTGTTGATAAGTAAGGGCTGTTCTCACATCAGACTTCACTACACTAGTCTAACACATAGTAAGTAAGGGCTGTTCTCACGTCAGACTTCACTACACTAGTCTAACACATAGTAAGTAAGGGCTGTTCTCACATCAGACTTCACTACACTAGTCTAACACATAGTAAGTAAGGGCTGTTCTCACATCAGACTTCACTACACTAGTCTAACACATAGGAAGTAAGGGCTGTTCTCACGTCAGACTTCACTACACTAGTCTAACACATAGTAAGTAAGGGCTGTTCTACATCAACTTCACTACACTATTAACATAGAGGGCTGTTCTCATCAGACTTCACTATCTCACTCACCACACACTAGTCTAACACATAGTAAGTAAGGGCTGTTCTCACATCAGACTTCACTACACTAGTCTAACACATAGAATGGGCTGTCATCAAATAGGAAGTAAGGGCTGTTCTCACATCAGACTTCACTACACTAGTCTAACACATAGTAAGTAAGGGCTGTTCTAAACTCTACTACATTTTTTTAAAACAAAAGCTGTTCTCATCAGACTTCACTACACTAGTCTAACACATAGGAAGGTGGGGTTTTTTTTTTTTAAAATCCACACTAGTAACTAAGTAAGGGCTGTTCTCACGTCAGACTTCACTACACTAGTCTAACACATAGTAAGTAAGGGCTGTTCTCACGTCAGACTTCACTACACTAGTCTAACACATAGTAAGTAAGGGCTGTTTATCTTCACTACTTTTTTTTTTTTTTTTTTTTTTTTTTCTAACACATAGACATCAGACTTCACTACACTAGTCTAACACATAGTAAGTAAGGGCTGTTCTCACGTCAGACTTCACTACACTAGTCTAACACATAGTAAGTAAGGGCTGTTCTCACATCAGACTTCACTACACTAGTCTAACACATAGTAAGTAAGGGCTGTTCTCACATCAGACTTCACTACACTAGTCTAACACATAGTAAGTAAGGGCTGTTCTCACATCAGACTTCACTACACTAGTCTAACACATAGTAAGTAAGGGCTGTTCTCACATCAGACTTCACTACACAGCCTGAGCATGACAAAGTTCATGATCTGAACGCAACGCTTAACATTTAACGCTTAACGCTTAACGTTTAACGCTTAACGTTTAACGCTTAACGTTTAACGCTTAACGTTTAACGCTTAACGCTTAACGTTTAACGCGTAACGCGTAACGCTTAACATTTAACGCGTAACGCTTAACATTTAACGCGTAACGCGTAACGCTTAACATTTAACGCGTAACGCTTAACATTTAACGCGTAACGCTTAACGCGTAACGCGTAACGCGTAACGCAGAGTGAAGCAGACAGAAGAACTTGTGCGGGCTGAACTCACTTCTCTCTGGCTTGACTGTCGGATGGTACCGCTGCTCCCTTCCCTTTGGCGTACATGACGGACTCTGAGGACTTTAAACCCGCTCAACACCCGTCAGAGGAGGCGGTCAGGAAGGCGTCTGTCCCCATAACATGTCCCCATAACATGTCCCCATAACTCCCCACATCTCCCCGCTGCGCGTCGTCCTCGCGTCGCTCTCCAGCTGCTCCGCGCGCACGCGCCTGCGGGGGGCTTGAAACGGGCCGCGGGAGGATTTTTCAATCGCTGTTCCAGGATTGTGCTCGTCCCCCCGCCGCTGTGAAGAGAAGGCGGGGCTCTTAAAGGAGACAGCACACGCCTGCTGCGCAGAAGTTACAGCTGCAACCTTCAGAAAACGAACACAGACCCACATCAAAATATCCCAAAAACTTCCACATCCCTGGAGCTATTGACCAAGTAGATCGGTCGTTAAACAGCTCTTTAACCACTGGTCATAGTTTCACACTTCATCTGGATTTGAAGGCCACTTCTCACAGACCAGTCAGTGCTGGAAATGTTTAAACATGTTTAGGTTGTACATGTTCTGACACCAGCCTCTCTAAAGCATAGGTTTCATTTAAGACATGTTACACATATAACACGCAGGTTATATGTTCTCTGTAATATTTGACCTTGGCATGATTAACTCCAAGCTCTTCCAGTTGAGCTAGAGGAACGTCATCCACATCACATCACCAAAGTAAGACGGGTTGTGATCAGGGCTTCACATAAACTGTACTTGCACTTCATAATGGAACATAATATCATTGTAAATTTTAACCTGTCAATGTCAGTAAGATCAGTCTAATGATCAGGATTTGTCAAAATAACATGAAAAAGTGATGTCAGGATCATCACTATATCAAAGTTTATCACACACCTTCACTAATCACACAATTTTTCTATTCACATTTTGAGAGCTGATGTATTGTGTGCTGTGAGTTTGCACTGAGCAACTAGTGTTCTGAAGTGTTATTCTCACATTATGATTTATGTACAATTATATGATCTCATAACAGGGACACCAGTGGAGGCCTGTGTAGAACAACCAAACACATTTTCTCCATTACACAAGTGCTGTTTACCCAGCATGTTCTTCCACACACTTATTCTCCGGTTCACGCGGCATGGCTGACTCATGTTTATGGCAACAACTTTGGCTACATCTTTTAAAATCAGATTCAGGCCAGAGAAGAGGACATGTTGGATAACCCATACCTTAAATTTATCTACCATTGATTAGAATTAATGAAAATGTTTTCCTTAAAACATTCTTTAGAACAGACATTCCTTTATTTACAACATTCTTAAGAACAAAAAATCTTGTTATAGATCTTGTTAGAACATTTTTAAAAGCAAACACTCAATTTCTTTTGGAACAATTTTTTATTACTTAATTTTTTTTCTGACACAAAACAGCTCTGAAAAGCTGATCTGAAAGACAGGTGAAGATGCTGGTGTTGGGTTTAAATATGTTTTAAGAACTTTGAGAGAATGGTGAAGGAGGAAGGTGATAAGGTGATGTTTTGTGCTGCTTCTTTACTGTGGGAAGGGCAGAGCCACAACACAGCTGAATACATGTTTGTTAGGGGTTTGTCTCTTCCTGAGAGCAAAAAGAGATTCATGTTGATGACTATATTCCACAGACGTCTCCAGATGAGAGAGAGAAAGAGGGCAAGAGAGAGGGAAGAAAGATGAGAGTATGAAACAGAGCAAAGAAGAACGAGAAAAGAACAGATAGAGAGCAATGGAGAATAAGGTGGGGAAAGAGTGACAGCAAAAGATGGAGGATGAGAGAGATGGAGAAAGCGACTTGGCGAGACACTTTTAGAATAGCAAATACCTGCTGTCTCTGGCTCTGCAGTACAGATACACTCACTGCTCTAACATCACTCGAACTGTGCTGCATAGCCAACATCTGACAATTACATACAAATCCTATATTAGA
Source organism: Chromobotia macracanthus (assembly GCA_036877525.1). Lineage (NCBI taxonomy): Eukaryota > Metazoa > Chordata > Actinopteri > Cypriniformes > Botiidae > Chromobotia > Chromobotia macracanthus. The sequence goes on from JAZGTH010000003.1 coordinate 666,887, forward strand.
GAAAGAAAGACAAAATTCAAATTTGTATACGAGACGGGTATGCTGCCTGAAGTGGCTTGAAGAATTGAGTTCTGTTCCTAATCATGTAATGTAACGTAAATAAAATAAAGAGACACCATGTTCAATGACAATTAGGTCTACAATCATGTTTTTGACCTTCAGGAGTGTCTCTGCTGATGAGCTGTCTGGGGACTAACAGCAGATCACACAACAGTGTCTGTGGAAAAGCATTTCTCTGTGAACAAGTGTGGTGAAGGCACCACTGCATGAAAATGCAGCAAACCTCATACGCTCATTTCATTTATTTTTAAAAAATAATGCTTTTAATGTAAATATGCCCTCTCTTATATGCCAAGAGAAAAATCCTACTAAAATGTAGAAAAATGTTCTACTACTGTTACTGCAAAAACGTTTTCGATAACTTTTAGAGAACTTTTAGAGAATGTTTGTCAACTTTCAGAGAACGCTGAACACTGCTTAAAGCATATAGTGAATTATATAAATAATGTCTCAGTTCATTTAACTGTCTTCCACCCTTTTGTGTAATGTAATGGATGACTCTCACACAAACACTGCAGGTTCCACACTGTTGTTATTATGAGCACTGAATATCATCCCTCCTAATCTTCACAATACACAGCACAGATTACATTGTATTTCCTGACAGAAATACCAGCGCTTGTGAAGCAGCAGAAGAATAGTGTTAACATTTTAGATTAGACTTTAGCTCTGTGTACATGACATGTCATATAAGGGCTACTGTATGCCGTTGTCATGACACTGAACACACTTCTTGTTTTCGGTCAGCTGCACACGAGAATCAACACACAGACACTGTGCAGTGTAAAGGCAACAGTAAATATATGTGAGAGAGTCAAGACTAATCACAAGACGCATGTAAATATTAGAAATGACATTCTCTCAATGTCCAGGGTCAATGAGTCAATCAGAGGTTTAAAGGCAGGGTACGTGATCTGTTCCATACACATTTTTTGTTATACTGGTTGAAAGTTCTTCACATCCTGATAGCCATCATTAAGTGGTACAAATATATTTAAATAAATATGTATCTTGTGGGAAAGGTGCAGGACCATAAAATATTCGTCCAATCATTGTATTTGGTCTGAATACAATGATAGGATGTTCTCTTTGCCTGTCAAACTGAATACGTTCATTTGTTTCAAAAGAGGCGTGACTTTGAAGAGCGCTCTGAAGGGAGGGCAGAATCTTATGCTTTCAAAAGCTAGCTTGCTAGCCCCTCCGAAATGGTCTTTTCTCGTTTTTTCCTACATTTCTTATATGTAATGCATAACTTTGACAACATGCAAAATTAGATAGCAAACCTAAAACTGAAATGATCTTTTAAAAGTTATTTAAAAAGTTGTCCTTTGGAAGCTTAATGTTAAGATGCACAAAGGAGTTTCATTGTGCTGTGAAACACGCCTCAGTTTTTATATCTGTAGTGTGGGCACTGCAGCCAGATTCTCAACAGTTCTGTATTATGTATTTGTGTCTGTGGTTCCCATATTGAACAGGACTGGTGAAGACCGGCTTCCAAAATGACTCATTATTAGTGGCAGCCAGAAACCTTCCCTGTTGTGGGTGTTGCAGGAGGAGTGATGGTGGATGAAGCTTTGTGTGTGTGTGTGTGTGTGTGAAAGAGAGACAGTTTAAGTGAGGTAGACAAGTACGCTAACATATTGTGAACTGGTGGCGCTGTATCGCTGCATGTGTGTACATTATAAACTCTGTCACATATGATGATATACCAGCTACCAATTTTAGGTTGTAGAAACATTTTTGTAATGTTTCCATTACGTATAAAACAAATATTATTTTGAAAGTTGCAGAAATGTTCAAAACATCCAGTATTCCTGGTTATATGAACATTCGTCAAACTTTTTAAAATTCTGTAACATTTTTAAAATGTTCCAGTAACAACTTCAGAATAACATTTTTGATATGCATGATATACAGCATAATTAAAAATGTTAAAACATTGTACTATTACTGCAAGAACTTTTTGATAACTTTGAAACAACTTATTGAGAATATTAGCCAACATTAAGAGAATGTTCCCTGTAAACTGGATATGTCCAAAAAACATAGTGATCTATCTACTGCCAACACAGAATATGCAATGCATTCTGGGATTGCATTTTCTGTGAAGGATATCTGACAAATATTTCACTTTAACATTAATGGAAATACTAAGAAAACTTGTTGTTAAAAATTGTTAGGAGGCGACATAATTAAGATGCCTACATTTTAAAACATCCCTGTATCGTTAACACACTTACACTGCTTTAAAATATTTCCTTCAAAACAACCCCAACCGAAGTTACAAATGTGAGGGGGGTAAAAGGGCAGTATGACCTAGATCAACTCCCCCGTCACCTCTCCCAGTATCTCATTAACATAACATAACTCGCACACGGGTGCGACAAATAAGCAACTCTGTGAGAGGATGGAGGATGGTGCTATTTGCTTCACCCTCTTTGTTTATTTTAATCTGCCGCGCTCATCCCGTGCTGCCTGTTTTCATTGGCCCATCAGCAGATACATGTTTCTTGATTTATGACGCTCGCTGCATCACCTCGACTGTTCAGGAAGGAAATATTTAATTCAACTGGAGACGGGTGAACCTCTTGTGGTTCAGGGCCGAGAGCGTCAGGTGGCAGAGTTGGGTTGACAGAGACCACTCATGAGGGATCTCTGAGGATAAATGGTACAATGATCTCTTTCTTTTCTGATAGCACAGAAGTAACCAGATTCTAGATGCTGTGGAGATATAACTGACAGGAAAAATCTGATTAACATATTCAAAATTGCATGCCTGGAATGTAATATTACTGTTCCTAGAGTATTTAAAGGGAGTTCCTGAAAAACAAATCAAAAACACAAGCAATGTGAGCGTGCGTGTGTTAAGCAGTCAGTGGTACATCATTAGCAGTCGGCTCAGGACAGCCATTAAAAACAGGATAAAATGATAAATGCTCTTCATCGTGTAAGTGGATACAGCATGCATGCAGAAGATGTGCTATGCTGGAGGAGGACGCACACACACACACACACACACACACACACACACACACACACACACACACACACACACACACACACACACACACACACACACACACACACACACAAACACACACAATAATCCAATAATATTCTATTTAACTTGATACAAATACATTACCCCTTTATCTTAGTCTTTCAAATATATGGGTAATAGTTAAGGTTTAATGTTAAAATGTCAGAATATTATACCATAATGGAAAGTGTTTACCTCTGTAAGTCATGTAAACTCCTAACAAAATGTGCTTCATGATGCCATATAAGAATCATTTTTGGCTGTATGGTTTCATAAACAACCATTAACATCTGTAGAACCTCTCTCTTTTATAAAGGGTTCTTTGTAGTAAAATAAGGTTCTTTAGACTATAAAAAGGTAAGAATGAAATGGTTCTTTTAAGAATCTTTGACTGAATGGTACTTGGGGAATGGTTCTTTTATGGCTTGAAGAACCTTTTAACAACCTAAAAGTGTGTAACTACTCACAATTTTTATAAGGTCATATGGTGGGGGAAATGATTTTCTAAAGTACAAATATAACATGTAGCCTTTCAACTGATATGAGGTCATGCATAATAATTTTAAAAGACAGAAAAATAGTGAATCAGAGCACGTCACACTGCAGGGCACTCCTAAAACAGCTTAAAATCTGATGCCAACATGCAATACAGCACTGAGAACCGAACAGCTTATGTATGTAGATGCAATAAATGAAATGCTTTCAACAGAAGAGCCCTTGTTTGACATCATTGTATATTCTCCTTTATAAGACCCGAATGTACAGTTGCTGTTCTATAAACAAGGATCAGTGATGTATTTCATCTCTGTGATATCCCCACTGCAACCCCACTGCATATCCCCACTGCACTACATATCTCAGCAATCAGATCCATGATTCCACAAGAATAAAGACACATACCTGCACCACTTAAATTCATCTTTACACTGAATCAGCAATGTTTGATTTTTACCTTTTTGGTTTAAAGAGTGTATTGACCGCCCCACACACACATGCATCTTAACACACACCACCATTTACACTCAGCAACCTGTGTCTATATTCAACAAAGCAGACACAAGCCTGGGTTTTCCCCCTAGGTCTCGAGTTCATTTTAATTAAATGTGCTCCCCAACACCTACTAAAATAACCACACGCTTTTCAAGTGAAAGCACTGTTGCATCCAGTTACCAGAGATCAGAGAGAGTTCATGACTTCCATGCATTCTGCATTTCCTAGCTGTGGCCTACAAGATAAACAGACGAGCATAATAACTACAATCCTCAAGAAGAAAGGACAGCAGCAGAACTTGTTTTCAAAACTCAATGCATAAACCTGTAAGGAATAATAATATTCTATCCTAAAATATGAGTTAAAATTTTGAGAATAAAAAAGTCAATAAACCACAGCCAATCAGGTTAAAAACGACAACATCACTTTGTGTGACTTTAATTTGCAGACATACAGAACGCAATACAGAAGATTACAAACCATTAAAATGAAACTATTTAAATAATAAGAACAATCCAACAAATCACATGCGTCTCTATGCTTTTAAACCTGTTATATCTTCACTCTATTCGCTGAAGGAAGATTAAAGACATTCAGTACAATCACATAACTCTAAATGAGAGATACTTCAAGCATTTGGTGTAATTTAAAGCCAGCTAATTTGCATAGTTAACTGGGGCTTGTATTTTGGCCTAAGTAATTAGGCATAAAATGGAGGCTGATCTGTTGCTCTCTTTAGATTGATTTATTTAAAAGGTAAAGCTGTAATTGCTTCAGATAACAGCAAAAGCCTGCAGCACTTTCAGGTGGAGACACTGCTCTGCACTTCCACAGAGGTGACGCTTAGTCACAGACCTGCCACTCTTATGAGCTGCAGTGCTGCATGTCTCCTCGAGCTTTCATTCAGATTTCATGCTAATTGAACAGACCTGTTTGCCTGCCAATCAGCTTGTTTGTGAGCTGCATCTGCATGAATGAATGTAACGGCACTTACAGAGTCAGTGTGTCACTGCTGAAGGTGGGCAGGCGGCTTGAAAAACATGACTGTACTGAAACAGACCTGAAACATAAAATAAAACAAATAATAAAATAAAACACATTTGACATTTAAAAATGATTCATCAAAGATGTGTAACATTCTGCATGTCTTTATTCCCAGCTAACAAGAACTGTGGTTAACATTCTTCAAACGTTCTCCAAAACATTTTTCAATTAATGTTTGTAGAACTTTTGAAATGTTGTATATCATATTTATATTAAAACAATAAAGTTGTTAGTGGAATATTTGTTACTTAGTGGAAACTTTAGGAAAACGTTTCTACAACCTGAAATTGTTTGCTGGGAAGCTACCTAAATCTCCCTAACACACACACACACACACACACAAACACATTATATATATATATAATTTATATCTTCCCTGTATTTGCCCTGTTATATTTTCCCCTCTTAAAGTTCTGTTTGTTTCTTCTGTGACAGCTGATTTTAACCTGAGCGATGTTTATGTCTGTGTGTGTGTTATGCTGTTAATGTTTATAACTCTCCTGTACTCCATATCAACATTTCTGCACTGTCAGTCTTTCCTGCTGGCTCATCTTCCACGTTCACCAATTCTGAGAAACTCATAAAAACTGCAGGCCTGCAAACAGACCGAATCTGGATACAAACATCAATAAAATGCCTCGTGTCAGAGCTGACCAATAAAACAGCAAGTATACATTTCCAAAGGTTACAGGCTGCGTGTAAATGAACAATCCAACAATTTCATGAATCTACTGTAGTAACTCTCCATGAGATCAGTGAATCCAAAATCTGTTTTATATTCTATAAATGTGCAAGGATGGTTAAAGGTGCAAAGCAACAAGAGCAATTAAAGAGCACTGAAACAGGATTAAAATAACAGAACTGGAGAAAACAAGTCTGTTCAGAGAGAGAGAGACAGAGAGAGAGAGAGAGAGAGAGAGAGAGAGAGAGAGAGAGAGAGAGAGAGAGAGAGAGAGAGAGAGAGAGAGAGAGAGAGAGAGAGAGAGAGAGAGCACTGAGTAAAGAGGTCAACATGAGATTATAAAACAAAGGCTGCTCTAACCTGGCCTATTTCTGCCCGTAGCCCCTGTCTCTCAGACACAGAAATGACAGACTTTCAGTCCCTGCTTTTCAAAGAGATCACACAAGCCTTTACCTACACCAACTTCAACTCTGCAAAAGGCACGGATTAAATTTGTTTAGCTTTAATTACAGTATTTTATTATTTTTAGTAAGTATGAATGTTTTACATTATCTTTTTTGGCTGTTATTTTCTTCTGCTTGAAAGTGCGATTAATCCTATTTATATATATTTTTTAGATATTTTTATTTATGTAAAAAACATTTTTGGAGGAATAACAGAATACACTATTATTAAAACTACAAGGCATAATAAATGTATTTTTTAAAACAAATGTAAAGTAACTTCCATTCTATATCTTTTATTCACAAATATAAGCATGTTTCACACACAGACAAACGGTGACCAGATCTTTCTGATGAAGACCTGCCTGCTGCCAGTCTGTGTGTTTTATCTCAGTACGGTGAAGCACATTGTTGACAGTCTTGCCCTGAGCCAGCAGAGCTTCTCATTCACCCTTTTCATGGCCTCTGTGCCCCCCCGCCACACACACACACACACACACACAGCATGTGTACAAACTACAGGCAGAGAGAGACCAGGTCAGGTCTTTTGTCTTTAGCTATTAGCACTGGAGAGGTTCTCTACAGAGCTCAAGCTTTCTGATACTCTCTCTTCAGTGGAGTCTTCATCACTCCCACAAAAAGCAAAAAGTCATCTCAGTCATATGTTCAAACAAACAGTGGCATAACCCTAATGAGAGAAACAGTGTCTTTGAGTATTTTAAATTTACAAACATTCTGGGTCATTTTCATTTCACAGCAGAACAGAACCCCACAGATTAGACATGCAGGAGATTATTTAAAAGATGCAACCCATCACTTTTCTGGTTGAAAATGAACCTAAACTCTCTGACATCAGAGGTTGAGAAGAATCAGATCTCAAAGTCTCAAACTGTGCTCAGATTTATCAAGATAGCAAAGTCTCAGATCAAGAGTCAGTGACTTCAAAATGAACTCAAATGATTCTCATCAACTTCTTCCAGGATCAGATTATCTGGGCTTGATTTCTACAGTTTTACAGCTCAACTTCAATGATCTCATTTGTGTCTTTATTATTCTCCCATGGAATGCTGTGAGAAACACTGAAGACAAAGCTGATACCTGAAATCATAATTAACTACATGTTTCGGTAATTCAATTTACAATAAAGTAAAAACCAAATTCACTTCATTGATATGGTAAATTCCATGTGCCAACATTTAATCTTTCATAAATGAAATGTTTTTATTAACACACACAAATATGCAACAATCTGAAAGAAAAACAAACATGTGAATCTAATACACTGCATCTGTGTTTTGTTTCTACTATATCCGAACACCAAAATGCAGATCCATACAAATAAACCCTGCATCTGTCCATACCACCAGCTCCTGTTTTACTCTGCAGGGGCATCATTTCATTCTCTGATTTCTCTGGAAAACATTCACATACACGGAGCTTTTCTAGTGCATTCAGGCACACTGTAGCACATGTTCTCAGAGGAATGCTGGAGCGAGGGAGGGGTTCTGTGAAGTACAGGGAATTTCCTCACTGGAGTAACCAATCCCTCTCTTCTTTCAACCAACACGCAGCGTGTTAACCGCAGTGTCAAGAGAGGGTGATGTGTTTTGAGACTTACAGGAACATGTGGTGTCAGCCCCAAAGCCAGGCATGAAAAATGAGATTCAACTCAATTAGAAACATCTTGAAGTGGTAAGAGGAGGTGAGAGACAGAGAGAGACACAGAGAGAGAGAGAAAGAGTAAAAGCAGCAGTAATCCACACGTCCTACTCTTTCCACACTAGATTACACCTTCAGCTATTGCTTATGCTACTGTACCACACCGCCAGAGCAGAAACACACTTTACTTCAGTGTCATTTGATTGAGAAGATCTGATTAACAAGTACATTAACTTAATGCTTACTAGTGAGACAACACAGGAAAACAGAGCACTTAATAAAGGTGTCATACATACATGTGTCTGCGTACTCTACACTTGGACAGAATAAAAACACCTGCTGAGATGTGACGACCTTGCAGCTCTCTCTTCTCTGTGCACATAATGTTTTCTCTCTCTGTTGTCTAACCTGTGTTGCTGAGCTGTCTCATCTAATATAATTATGGCTTCTCACCAGCTCATCCCAGTGGAGACGTCTGCAGTCTTTGGTTTCTCTGTGAAACAGACAGTGAGACACTAATGCTGAGTGCTCAGTCTGAGAAGACACTGAACTGGTTTTGACTGTCCACATTATGAGTCCAGGGTTCTCTACATACAGACAGTGTGTTCGAGGAGCAACATGTCCAGAGCGTACGGATATGATAGCCTGCATTACACTGTGCCGTCATTTTGACTGAAATGGGCTGATATTTGTCTCGCTGCACGTCCCAGAGGCAAAAGAAGTCATTTCATTTAAATAACTGATGAGAACTGATTGGTGTAAGAGATGCAAGTGAGTCAATCAAATGAGACGTTCAGCAATATTCAGCACACTGTCAATGACAAACTGCTTTATTCTTATAAATGTCCATTCAGTTTCTCAAACCTGTGAAAACACCAACCAGGGCTAAATGTCATGTAAATGAAGTAATCACACAGTAACTTACAAATAGCCAGCTAACAATCTGAGGTTATACGAATGTTTCTGTAAACAGTAGAAATGCTCTTTTGTTCTAGAAACGTCCAAAATGTCCTGTTTTTAGATGTTGTACTGACATTGTTTGGTTATAAGAACGTTATTTATTCTGTACCATTTTAAAACGTTCCACTTACAATTTAGGAATAATAATTTTGATACGTAAAATATAACGTATGTAAAATATAACACTACTGCAAGAACGTTTCTGATAACTCTGAGAGAACTTTTAGAGAACGTTCCGTTATCTGAGTATTCCCTAAACGTGAACCGGGCTCAGCGTTGATGTGCGGTAATTATTCTGGACCGTAAATAAACCTGAACAAAGCGACTCATATTATTATTCTATGAATATTAACTCATAATCTATAAATTATTATTATTGTTATTATTACAGTTTGTGTTCGGTGCGTTTTTTTGACGTTCAGATGTACTCGTTTCTTATTCCCGCGGAGGGAGGGCGAGACACTGACTGGAACAGCCGCTTCATGACCCAAAAAGCTGTCAGGCTTTCCCTGGAATAAATGTGGAATGTTCCATTTTCGGGGGGGGACACCAAACTCTGATTTTCATTAGGAAGAACAGCGACGTTCCTGCAGTGCGTGCTGAAGCATCAGATACTGCAGAGCTCACGTCTAGCAGGACATCACGTATTTAAACTCCATGTTGTGAATATCGTCATGTTTGAGGAGAAAGCTCGTGGACGCCCCCCGCTCTGGACGCGCTCTTTCAGACGGACTCAGTCGAGGGGAGCTCGAAACGGTGCGCTCGCGCTCTCGGCTCGGCTCGGTTCGGTTCGGCTCGCGATATAACCGCGGTTCGGTCCGGAAGTTGAGCCGGAGCTTCACTTCAACACGATCTTATCGTGTTATCACACCGACTTAACGATGTTGATCGACGCGCTCAGAACTCCCGCCAAATCAAAGGTCACGTGATCACACCAATTAAAACATTAAGACAACGTAAAAACAACGGTACTGTAATACTTCAAACACACGTCACGTATTTTATTGTCTAACTTATTAAATAATGAAAGAGTTTTACCGCAGTACTGCAATAAGTACCAAGTGTTAAAGTAACTGGAGGAGCATTGTGTCAGCAGCGCAGAGGTTGCGGGTTCGATCCTAGGAAACAGGTACTGATATGCACTTTACCTCACTTTAAATGAAAGTGTAAAATGTGAAAGAATAAATATAAATGTAAACATGACAGTAAGTGTAGATTTTGCCCCTTAGTGATTCAGGTCCTCCAAGCCCACAAGAGAAGACAGATGTACTGGCATGATCCTGTGTTGTGAGGTGCTGTAAATGAGCTTTATGTGCACTGAGAGCAGTTCTGGCTCTGCAGGGTGCTGAAAGTTTACATCTGTAATTGATATCTGCTAAGGCCATTTGGATTTGTGTCCATAACTGAAGCCCTTTAAAATACTCAGACACACGTATCCCAAACCCACGTGATAAGAGTCTGGCGTTTACAACTTCAGTGTAGAGTGCAGCTTTATGACACTATAACTGAGCTTTTGGGATGTAAAAGCTGCAGGGTCTCCTCTAGTACACTGAGGACTGGCTTTAATGTTTTCCTCCCTGATCACGACACTGAGGAACCTGCAGTGGGGAACCACAGTGTTATCACTGCTGTCAGCACAAGTTTTCTTTTGTGTATAACACCCCAAATTCTTTTGAGCTCTTCTCAGATTATGGAAGACAGCTCACACCGGATCAAGAATGCAGTGGTTGAGATGTGTTGTTCACATCAACATGGATGTTTGTGTTTCTGTGTGTGTGCTGGAGAATGCGTCATGATTTCACCATGTCAGTCATCAAGTATAGAGTCGGAGAAGAGACGGCCCGGGATGAACCAAAACAAGGCACACATCAACAGTGTGTCTCAGTGTGTCGGGCTGAGATGACATCCCACGTCCTGCCACACAGTGAATTCTAGTGAGCTGCACAACTACTGGAGCCAAACACATGTATGTGTATGCAAACACACCGATCAAACGATTCGCTTAAGTGCACCGTAAGTCGCTTTTGATCAAAGCGTCTGTTAAATGAATACATGTAAATGAAGACTATAAAGCCCTACAGCTGAGACGTGACAGTATGTTGAAGAACACTGATCATTTATTACTCCATCCACAGAGAAAAAGACATGACATATTTGTTAAATGTAAAACTGGAAAGTGAATTTTTGAATTATGAAATAGCTAATAGGAATTCACAGTTTAAAATACTTGAATAAATTATAACAACTGAAAATGTACATATTGGATGGTAACAAAATCTCATTGAAGCGCCTCACACCCTCCAGCGCTGTTCTCAGAGCAGCTGGCGGTGAATTTCTGCCACCTGCTGGTGACATGTTTTATCACGCCTGTGTACGTAACGCACTGTACAGGTCGTTTATCAATGCATTATGTGAATATAGTGCTTTCTAGTGCACATTAAAATCATGACATATCTTTTCATGCATATAGCCACACTTATAATACAGTATACTTCTACATGCATGCATTAAGCTTGCATTAAGATTCTTTTATTTACAGTGACTTACAGTGTATTCAGGTTATTCATTTGAGCAGTTTAACAATATGACTGTGTATGTCTCACAGTCAGAATTTAGAGAGATTTAAATAGATACAAAAACTTGAATTACACTAAATATTCACAATGGGAAGGTCCTCATAGCATCACATGCATTAGTAGCTTCAGGGAAAATACAACAATCTTCAGATGTTCAGAGGTTAAAGGTCACACCTCATGCTCCTCTTCTACTTCTGCTAGAACTCCAGGACTTGGTTCCATGCTTACACTACTGCCTGGACAGTAGAACTCCACACTGGATTAAATCCACCTAAAAATAAATCGATAACAGATGTAAAACTGCAGGTTACTTTTCGTACTTTTCTTTACGTTTGTTAAAGTCAAATTAACTCAAATGACTCAACTGAAAACAAGATCTTGAAATACAGCAAACATTTTGTTGCTGGCAGTATCTGCTCTCTTCCTCTTCTGCAGCTGATCTGAACGCTGATGTTTTGAATGACTGCCTTGTTGTTTACAATCTAGTCAAGCATATAATCCAGCTAACACTTTATATTGGTCCAAAGTCATTTAATAAAGTAAAAGTTCTCTCAAAGTTATTGAAAACGTCTTGCAGTAACGTTAGGTAAACATTATATCACACATATCAAAACCTTTTTCCTTAAGTTTGTCTCATATCAAAACAATTACCCAGATGTAAATGAAATATAGTGTTTCCCCTCAACTTACTGTCTCGCTATAATGCTTTTTAATTTTTATTCTGTATTATTTATGTATAATTCCAGTTAAATATTTGGGTTACACGTATTTTTGCATGTAAAAATGTTGTTAATAAAATGTTGTTTCTGCGTTTCTCTGCGATGTTATATGTGTTATCAGAAACAGGAAGGATGTGACGCTCAAGGGATCGTGGGTCTTACCTGCAGCTGCGCCTGCCGCCCCGCGCTGCCCGCAAATCATTCCGCTCGGGCCGAACTGGAAGAATTTCACAGACAGCCAGCAGGATAGAGACAGAGAGAGAGACAGAGAGAGAGAGAGACAGAGAGAGAGAGAGACAGAGAGAGAGAGAGACAGAGAGAGAGAGAGACAGAGAGAGAGAGACAGAGAGAGAGAGAGACAGAGAGAGAGACAGAGACAGATGAATACAACACCAAAATGATCTGGAGCTGCGTGGGGAGACATGGGAGGAGCTTCAGGAGTAGAAACTTGGACGTTTCCTAGCAGTGGGGAAGCTCAACCGGCTGTAAACAAAGAGGACGAATGCAACATCGCATGAACAGAACATGTGGTGGATATACTTTACAGTCTGATGTCCTGAGATCAGACCTGCAGGATCTGCGTGTGGATTAAACGCACACACACAGTAAGACGGAAGCCTGGCGCTGAAGTCTTTAAGATGCTCCGTCTGCGGTGTCTGCTGTGTCTGCTCCGTCTGCGGTGTCTGCTTCTCTGTGCTGCCGCTGTGTCGTCTTCCACCCGTGAGTAGCTGATGCATGAGTCTGACACTTCTGTAAGTTACATGTGCTCACCTCCCCTGTTCATTTATTCCACTGTTTGCCGTCAGTGTAACGTTTCAAGATAAACGTTCATGCTCTCATGTCATAATAGTTCACATGAATCTAAATATTTTGTTCATGCACAGTTTCAGTTCAGCAAATGTAAAGCAAAAGTCTTTCGGGTGTTTTTACATAAACATGAATGTTTGCATTCATTTAACATCATTCATTTACAGACCCTCATGATGTGCAGAAAGCCTCCCATCATGTTTCTTGTTATAGTAATACACATGTGAGGGTACTTTCAGTGTTCATGTGAGGTGATGTTTCGGGGTCGCTGGCATATGGCCGGCTGTGAGGTTTAATTTGTTGTTAATGAACTGCAGAGGACTGTGTAAAGAGCACAACTGTAATGTAAATAACAATGCGAGGAGTTTTCACCTTCCTCCTGTGCGACACGCAGGTGTGAATGAGAGATGAGTTACAGCTCGTGAAATATTTCCTCATTCACACCCATCAGTGAAGCAGATCATGAGAAACTCTCTACAGTCTGTAGAGGTTCTACACTTTTCCTGAAATATAAACAGACAGCAGCAGCCTGTTAAACGTTGTGGTGTGACAGCATGCATGTCCCCACTGATCGTCTCATAAGGTCACATATACACAGAGAACTGAGCTCATTTCTCTTCACACTTGCAGTGGTGGTGACAGTACTGCAGGCTTGCACCCCATGAAACCTTTTGAAAACAAATATTTTACAGACATCTACAATTGCTGTCATTAGACTAAAATAAAATGTTTCGGAGATGATATTTTTCTCCATCCACTGCAGTGAGGTAGTTTATGTGATCACATCATGAACCTCTTTCATTAGTTGTACAAGAGAAAGTACTGGTTTTAAATGTCGCTTCTGTCTCTCATGTGGGTACATTTTTCTAATCTGTCATTTAGTGATTCAGTTCAACTTGATGTCATTTGGTGTGAACACAGCAGTTTTTTAGCTTCTGTTACCTGACAGCACCAGATATACAGCGATAATGAACTGCAATAAGGTTTAAACAGTCAGAGTTATTAGAGTTTGTATTACACTGACAGCCTGGGATCTTTTGACATTAGAAGTCAGTTTAGGCTTTTAAAACTTGGGAAATATACATTTCTTTATAAATATAGGACTAATCTTAATAGACTACAGCGCTTTATATGATACAGATTGTTTTAAAGTAGCTTTGTACAGTAAAGTGGATCAGTTATGAAAGTGAGTTATGAAAGTAAAGTCTTCTGAGAATGTTTCCCTAACGTTATCATTAAGTAACAATAAGAATATATATATATAAAATGCTAAAAGCCAATTTTCTGAGAACGTTCTCTGATAGCTGGGTCATCAGTTTAATTTTAGGGGTAACCAGAATCTAACTGACTTGGTGCTTCAGGTGAGATAAAACATGACTGAATAGGAAAGAACATTATTAAAACGTTGTGGTTTTATATTTGTGAAGAACGTGTTAGTCTAGTGGTAAAGTTTTCATTTATGAAAATATGTGGATGTGAGTGGATGTCTTTTTGTCACAGTGTTAAACAATCAGGCAACATTTATCTTCCAGGAAGTTGCATTCAAAATCACTCTCGGAGGTGCATGTGCATGTTGCTCTGATTTCTACTGTCAATATGAACTTTGTTGATAAAGCTGTTTGTTGAAGAAGCTGTTCTGTCAGAAATACATTGTAAAAACATGATCTGTTAATTTTACAGACATGCAGTGCAACAACACTATGCAGTGCAAAATTCAATATACAGGTAAACCAGCTCAAAAAATCAAAACAGACAATTCCTTACTTTTAATACAGTAAATTGGGCCGAATTTGACACATTTTGAGAGTGAAGTCATAGATCTTCTTTAGTGTCACACAGAGAGCTTCACTGTTACCCACCAGCCCATAAGAAGCAGATCGTCTCTCTGCAGCTCTAACATGTTGTATCTCACCCTCCTTCAGAGCCGGCCATTATCTCCCCTCAGGACCCCGCTCTTCCCATTGGCTCCAGCCTGACAGTAACATGCTCGGTGAATCCAGCCCACACAGGTCTGCATGCGGGCTCGCTCTACTGGACATTGAATGGAAAACGTCTTCCCAGCAGCACCTACAGCGTCCTAAGCCCCGCTGTGCTCAGCGTGACGCTCCCGCAGCTCTCCGGATCCCGCCAGCGCTCTGGAGACAACCTTGTGTGCCATAACAGCAGGGGTCATGTGCTGGCCAGCTCTTGTTTATATGTTGGCAGTGAGTGTGTCTACCATACTGTTCATATCTACTCTTCTTTTAAAACTACTGAGTGTGTGTTTAATTGGCAAGGGCGGGAATTTAATTTTTGCAAAACCAAAAAACAACAGATGTAGTTAATAGACAGATGAGAAAATAGTTAAATGTGAGCCAGTGTCTACTGCCACAGAGTTTATTTTTTCTGTTCTGTTGTATATTTGCCTGGCCCCTCCAGTAACTATGCATTTTGAACAATTGTGTGTTTGATGTTTAAAGCGATAGTTCACATAAAAATGAAAATTCTTCCATCATTTACTCGCCGTTATGTAATTTCAAACATATATGACTTTCCTCTTCTTTGAATATAGTATGTGAAGATATTTTGAGAAATGTTTTGCCTCAGTTTCTGTACATTACGTAACATGTAAGTGTGATAGGGCACTTTTATTTCAGCGTGATGATGTTGGCACAAATGATTTTCCACTAACAAAAGCTCCTCCTCTTGTCTGTTTGTTTTAGTGCCTCCTGAGAAACCGGTGAACCTCACCTGCTGGTCCAGGAACACTAAAGATCTCACCTGTGAATGGGCCCCTGGGGGCCAGGGAGAAACCTTCATTAAGACAACGTACACGCTCAAATATAAGCTCAGGTCAGCAGCACAGGTCATTGTCTTTCATGCGGATGTCTCTTCTCAAGTTCTTATCATGCATGTATGTTTCGAGTTCTCACATGCCTGTTCGCTGGAGGACAGTGTTAGGCGGTTGTCTTGCAATAAATGGTTTGTACTAATCTCTCGTGATGGGCCGATGCTAAACATGTAACTTAAACTGTTACAGCAGCCAAACTACGGTAGTGTTAACCTTTTGTTACTGTGCGCTTTATATGAAGTTTCACATTCAAGCAGACAGCAGACTTTAACTCTATTCTTATAGGAAACTATAAACTGTATTTGAAGCTATACACTAGATTTCAATGAATGCATATGGTGTCTCCTTAATAGTAAACGTCTGAAAATAAAACCTCTAAATCCTCGTCCAGGTGGTACGGACGAGAGAAAGAGTGTGAGGACTACAGCAGAGGAGGACCGTACAAGTGCTACATCCCCCGCAACCTCGCCCTATTCACGCCCTATGAGATATGGGTGGAGGCCTCCAACCAGCTTGGAACTGCCACGTCTGACATCATCAGCCTGGATATCTTAGATGTAGGTGAGTACGTGACCTTTGACCCCTTCTGAGACAGAAGTGTCAGGTGTTCTCCTCGTGGCTAGTGTGCAACATGAGATGTCCATGTGCAACGTGAGAGCGTCACTTGTAAATCTGGATGTAAATCAGCATCATAAACATCTCCACTCACACATCTGAAAACCTCACTGCCCACGCTTTTTCCGTTGAGAGGAGATTTATGGTTTTATGGTTTTGCTAATCCTTTTACTGTGACCAGCCTGAGGCTGCTGTTTAGTCAGTGTCTCTAAGTCATTTACTGGGTCTTATTATCTTAGAAATTAAGATCCTGGCCAAACACATCATCTCTTCACAGGTGGTCATAAAAACTGAATGAGTATTTTTATATCTGAAGTTGGGGGCTTTTTGTGTTGGCAAGACATTAGAAAGTGTTTTAAATTAAATTCAGATGGCATAATAACGTACAGTAAAGCCTCTCTTCTTTAAAAATGAATGTCAGGAGGTTGTAAACTCCTGCACCTGTAGAGGAAGACAGGGCCATTGAATGAAAAGTGCAGTAAGAGGAAGACTAGGAGTACTGGAAACATGCCATCACACTCACTGCCTGCCCCTCTTTAACAACAGAGACAAAACGCTCATCTGCACTACCAGTTCATTCAACAGCAGGCTGGAGATCCAGGCAAAATCCAGTCACGTTGAATCTCAAGCACTATTCATGCTTTTAAATATTACCATATAGTGGTCAAAATCCACAAGTGCAGCAACCATTATAACAGGGGACAGTTGACCACAAGTTGACCCCTCCCCCATTTTATTTGTATTATTGATTGTAATGACTGCTGTGCTAAGAAATACAGCCAGCCAGGTAATGTGGTGATTTTAAAGGGACAGTTGAAAAACGAAAATGATCTCATAATTTACCATTTACCATAAGAGCCATAAGATGTTGATTTACATCCTTCTGTCACAGTAACGACAGACCCACCGACAGACGTGACCGTCAGCCGAGTGGGCGACCTGGAAGACCAGCTGGCCGTGCGCTGGGGGACTCCTCCAGCACTGAAGGACTTCCTGTTTCAGGCCAAATACCAGATCAAATACAGACTGGAGGAAAGCAACAACTGGAAGGTGCTACACTCATTACTGTGTCATTACTGTAACATTCTCTTGTAGACCCTCCCACTCAATAATCTCATTAACATACTCATTAAGTCCAGCAGCTCACCTTCTTTCATTTGTAATGTAAACCAATGTCGGTTTCTCCATTTTGAAACATTTCTGAATTAGGTAATGGGCAATGATTAATGAGAGTGCTTCAAAGACAGCAGTCATGCTTCTGTAGAGTTTAGGCTGTTTGTATTCATTGCTTGAAAAGTCATTCCCAGCTGTAGCCAAACAGCACATGGTTTGTCGTTCTAAAAGTCCGGCTAGAGTCCGGCTGAACTTAAGCTTTTGCTGTTTCCATTTCGCTCATATGGATCCAATCAGTTTCCAGGTTTCTGAAGCTGGGCAGAGTTTGGTTACAACATTTTCTTCTTAACAAACTTTGTGCTATCAGGCTTACACAATCTGACAAAGTCTAAACACTGACACTGACCATAAAAACATCAACAGCAGATACTCTGTTTTTTAATCCCATTTAGTGAGTTGACATTCTGCCGGGCATCACCTTCCAGTGGTAATGGTCTTCGGATTATGGAGCTGTGCATATTAGCTGTGTTTGTAGCTTTTGAAATGTCTGTGTGTGTCTGTCATTTACCTCCTGGGCTGGTATGTGTGTGTTTCTCGTTGTCTTGGATGTATGTCGATATATCCCCCAGGAATACATAGAGGGGGATTTTTCTCCTCTTTGTAGGTGAACTTGTGCGAACTCGCTGAATGATTTGAAGGTGAAAGGCCTTTTCTCTTCACATAGTCTTTTTTTGCAGGTGGTGGACAATGTTGGAAATCAGACCTCCTGCAGGTTGGCAGGCTTGAGGCCCGGCATGGTGTATTTCGTGCAGGTACGCTGTACTCCGGTCGGCATCCTGGGCTCCAGGAAAGCCGGCATCTGGAGCGACTGGAGTCACCCAACCGCAGCCTCAACACCACACAGTGGTAAAAGAAATATTTTATAAACAGATTTCAAAATCTGTTACTTGTAAAAATACATCTGTTTCACGCTTTCAATGATCCCCTGAAAAGCTGTGTTTGTAAAACATCAGCTACCATATCAAGAAATATTTGCAAAAATTGCTCAAAATTTCGGCAGAACACACGGCTGCTTTTCAAACATAAATGAAGAAAGATAGTTTTTAGGTCCAGATGGGTAGTTACGTCATCTCCCAGCAGTGGCTAATGGCACCGTTGCTGGCCAGATAAACTTTGACCCCTTGTTGCACCCTTGGCCCAGTCACTTAGTGCAGTGGTTCTCATGCAGGAAATGTGTCGTCAGATCTGGCTTGTATTCAGAACTAAACCATCTCCATCGTTTCCTCTACTTTCTCTGTGTGTAAAAATAGGAGAAAGCCCTAAAGTAACATTAGAGATAAAAAATAAAACCAGATTGAAGGCTTCACACATTGTGCCTGCTTAAATGGTAGCAATGAGAGCCTTACTGAGATGTTGCCTTCGTCATATTTTGAATGTGTTGTGCAGTCCAGTCTATAATCAAATACATATTTTCAAGACAATGCTGGATCCAACAGACACCAGCTAGCACATGCAACGCATTACCTTAGTCATACATCTCCTCATTTTGTGGCTTGCCAGAGAGTCACATGTGAGGATTTTATATTTTTTCAGAGGGTTGTTTCTAAAGATTAACAGATTACCTTTTAACTTAATTAACACATTCACTCTTCTGACATCTGGAGCTCAGAGACCTGCTGTTTATTGAAAATAAAGGTTTTTTGTAAACTTCGAGCTGCATCTGTTGCGATTAGCATGGTGCATGCATGATAGGTCTATCATGTTGCTTTTGTTTTTGCTCTCGTCAGAGCGGCTGATGATGGGGTCATGTGACTCGAAGGCGAGGCAGCAGAACTCCACACTCCGCCGGGACCTGAAGCAGTTCTTCAGCTGGGTGCGCAAACACGCTTACGGTTGCAGCGGTATGAGTATCAAACTTTATGACCAGTGGCGGGTCTGGCTGCAGAAATCTCAAAAAATCCGCAACCAGGTAGGTCAGGAGCTTCAATCTGTGTTCTACCACAGCGTTCTGTTCTATGACATACTGTGTCCCAAATGACTGTCAGCATCACAGATGAGTGTTTGAGAAGATCCACAGCATCATTTTGGATGGTCCATCATTACACAATGTTACCACATAGACAGTTTACAATACCAAATATAATATAAATATAATAACAAAACGCAAATCTGTAAACATTAATACCACAAATGTGTGAAGACTTTTTTGTTCTCCACCGTAATACATGACGAAAGTTCCCATAACTGTTGTTTTGAATGGCTATATGAAGTCTTTCATGTTCTGTATTTGTTTCGATCTGACTTCTGTAATGTTGTCTGCTTTCAGGTTCTTCAAGGAGATAAATCATAGCACGTCCTCCCGGCAGGTAGAACTTTCACAACAGCAGCACACTGTGGAGAAATTCACATTTTCCAGACTGCTGTTCGGCTCAGTGAGAGAGTTAAAGTGCAGATGAACTCAAAAACTGGAACATTAGAACAACAAAGAGTGACAGGCATTTGGTCTCTGGGACACAGTTTCAGCTGAGTGGTTCTCCCTAAATGCCTTACAGTACAGGAAAATGAACTGTCAAAACGTTTTTTTTGATAAGAGCTGCAGAGATGTGTGTGGATTGTATCTCCACAACCCGTTAGCAGAGGAGAGACGAGTTTTTGATTGTGCCAGGAGGAATGAATTAAAGGTCATAATTTACACTGAGGATGATGATGATGATGATGATGCAGCAGCCAAGCTTAGCTGACAGCACCCGTGCTGTATATATGGCCCGTGACATTTTCATTTTCTCGCGGTGGGAGATTCCTCATGGACAAATGCCAGAATGTCACTCAGCATGTTGCATGTAGCTTAAAGGCAACTGGAAAAATATAATGCTAATCGCCATCAGCTTTATCAAAGGTCCCTTTTTAAGAATCCCCACACAACATACAGCCAGATTGCAGTCTACACTGCCTTATGTTAAAGTAATCTGTTTGTACCATAACAACAGTTGCTAATACAAACACATGCTGCCTTTAAATGGTCATACAGCAGTACCTGCAGACTGAAGATGGTCGTTTACTGCAGGTTATGCTACATGTGCTACACTGCAGTTGGAATGTGAAACTGTAACCATGTTTGTAGCATTGAACTGTTTGAAAAAAATGTGATCTGCTTTTATTTTTTTATTTTTGATTATTAGGTTGTCTAGGTGGATTATATTATTATTGACTGAATTGTTCATCTCTGATATTGTTCATAAAATATTTCTATAAAGAAACGCTTATGAAGATGGTCTTTTATGAGCAGAAAACTCTTCAAAACCACCTTCCACTGTAGAGAAGTGTGATTCTCTACAGGGAAGATGATTAATGTGTGTATTAACGGTTAATATTCTTACTCTGTTCCACGGTCAGTATTTCACACCTTTTCCTGAGTGACACCCACAAAGAAAAAAAAAAGTGCTAAAGAAAGCACTTTAGGCTGTACATTTTAGTCCTGTGAATTCAGCATTATGTGACTCGAAACTGCTGAGTCCAATATTAAAACATTTTAACCTTCTCAGACTGATATTGATATTAAGGTATTCTTTTTAAACCTTAAACTTGTATTTAAAAAGCCATATTATGAAATCATATTGTTTATACATATTGTCTTTTGATGTGAAAAGTGTTTCAGAATTGCAATGCTTGAAACTTCCGAGATTCAAGATTTTATTTGTCACACGTATTTAACATATGCTATTCAAGTGATACATTTGATCGGTGTGTGGGGGTCTGACAGTTTCGATTTCTACAATATAACTACCGTCACTACAGAACTACAGTATGTGTAGTTCATAAGCTGTGCCTTACTGATAGGTTGTCATACTGGTGTCCATTTTAGTTGCTAGTTTTACTGGAAATGCTTGTAAGACTTAATTCAGTCTTCAGGGTGTATAAACTGAAACTTCAACCTTTGCTGAACCTCCAT
The DNA here is from genome assembly GCA_036877525.1 of Chromobotia macracanthus. Classification (NCBI taxonomy): domain Eukaryota; kingdom Metazoa; phylum Chordata; class Actinopteri; order Cypriniformes; family Botiidae; genus Chromobotia; species Chromobotia macracanthus. The sequence goes on from JAZGTH010000003.1 coordinate 688,374, forward strand.
GAATCATCCTGTTGCTGATTTCACTGTTAGCTATTAGAGCCGGCCGGAAATTACACACGGCATGGGGGAGGTTGAGACGACACCCCATCATCTCGGGCAGAGAAATGGGTGAGTTTGTGATTACTTATTTCACCAGATTCATGTGGGTAAATTATTGTGTTGAAAGAAGTGTAAAGAGTTGAAATGCATTCAGTCTGAATATAATGATTGGATGATTACATGGTCCTGTGCCTTCCACAGAAGATATATATTAATATAAATACATTTAGAGCACTAGTGATTGCTATCAGGATGTGAAGAGACTTCTAAACTGCATAATAAAAATTTTCTGGAAAACAAATCACACACCTTGCTTTAAATTATTTATATGCACAATCACTTAAACATACAACTACAAAAATGTTAGTGAAGTTTTGTTAACAAGCAGTATTTATGAACATTTTTCATTAGCTAACACAAATAAAAGATGTCTCACTGCTTGTATTTGTTTATGCCTACAGGGCCGGTCCTGCTTCTCTGCCCACTATTGGTTACAAACCATGACTACACCAAAACCAGCAGCACGGCCTGTTTCTTCCCCAGCGCATGAGCAGCAACAGTCAGTGACATCATGAGTGACAGGATGTAAAATCAATCCCTTCTCACATTTGAACTATTGATGGGTTAGTTTAATCATGTGAAGATGCTTTATATAAAAAAGAATTATGAGGGATGCTCATATAAGAAAAGATGAAGGTGAACAACTAAAGTGATGAAATAAACCGTTGTTTTAACTCACTTGGCTCCTATTATCCGTAAGTTAAGTACGCAGGGCTTGAAAACACGTCGGTTAACTTGATCTCATGCATCATTTAACCACATAAAATCTGTTCCAATTAGTGACCAATCAGAATGAACCTTCAACTGACACAAGCCAATCAGCTTTCAGAACGACACAAGCGCGTCATCGAGGCTGCTTCATGTCAGGGCAACAGGTGAACAGAGACAGATTTGAGTTAAACAGAGGAGCAGGATTGAGTTAAAGTTGAGGACGTTAGATATTAGTGAATCAGATGACGTTAGTGAATCAGATGATATTAGTGAATCAGATGACATTAGTGAATCAGATGACATTAGTGAATCAGATGATATTAGTGAATCAGATGACATTAGTGAATCAGATGACATTAGTGAATCAGATGATATTAGTGAATCAGATGATATTAGTGAATCAGATGATATTAGTGAATCAGATGACATTAGTGAATCAGATGACATTAGTGAATCAGATGATATTAGTGAATCAGATGACATTAGTGAATCAGATGACATTAGTGAATCAGATGACATTAGTGAATCAGATGACATTAGTGAATCAGATGACGTTAGTGAATCAGATGACGTTAGTGAATCAGATGACGTTAGTGAATCAGATGACGTTAGTGAATCAGATGACGTTAGTGAATCAGATGACATTAGTGAATCAGATGACATTAGTGAATCAGATGACATTAGTGAATCAGATGATATTAGTGAATCAGATGACGTTAGTGAATCAGATGATATTAGTGAATCAGATGATATTAGTGAATCAGATGATATTAGTGAATCAGATAATATTAGTGAATCAGATGATATTAGTGAATCAGATGACATTAGTGAATCAGATGACATTAGTGAATCAGATGATATTAGTGAATCAGATGACATTAGTGAATCAGATGACATTAGTGAATCAGATGATATTAGTGAATCAGATGACGTTAGTGAATCAGATGACGTTAGTGAATCAGATGACATTAGTGAATCAGATGATATTAGTGAATCAGATGACGTTAGTGAATCAGATGACGTTAGTGAATCAGATGACGTTAGTGAATCAGATGACGTTAGTGAATCAGATGACATTAGTGAATCAGATGACATTAGTGAATCAGATGACATTAGTGAATCAGATGATATTAGTGAATCAGATGATGTTAGTGAATCAGATGATATTAGTGAATCAGATGACATTAGTGAATCAGATGATATTAGTGAATCAGATGATATTAGTGAATCAGATGACATTAGTGAATCAGATGACGTTAGTGAATCAGATGACATTAGATTCACTAATCATCAGATGATATTAGTGAATCAGATGACATTAGTGAATCAGATGACATTAGTGAATCAGATGACATTAGTGAATCAGATGATATTAGTGAATCAGATGACATTAGTGAATCAGATGACGTTAGTGAATCAGATGACGTTAGTGAATCAGATGACGTTAGTGAATCAGATGATATTAGTGAATCAGATGACATTAGTGAATCAGATGACATTAGTAAATCAGATGACGTTAGTGAATCAGATGACGTTAGTGAATCAGATGACGTTAGTGAATCAGATGACATTAGTGAATCAGATGACGTTAGTGAATCAGATGACATTAGATTCACTAATCATCAGATGATATTAGTGAATCAGATGACATTAGTGAATCAGATGACATTAGTGAATCAGATGACATTAGTGAATCAGATGACATTAGTGAGTGTTGTTGACTGGAGACTCATGGAAACACATCGGATACGAGGTGGAAGTGTAAACAACAAACCGAATCTAAGCTCGAAGATTTGCCGTGTAAACGCTGCGTGAGAAAGTCTCAGTCCAGTTTCACTTTGATTTAAGAGGAAAGGGAGTTACTGTAAAGCTTGACGTGTCTTAATGTATTAAAACAATGAAATGGAAAGGCCACATACAGTGTACACCCTAATAATAAAGCGTACTGTATACAGATACACAGATCATATGTGTATGTGTATGAGAGAGAGAGAATTTGTTAATTGTTAATTAGTCAATATACTTCAATATAATATGCTGTCATTACTTTTAGAGTTGAGCGAGATTCTAGAAATACTGCACAGACTCGTGGTGAATAAATGATTATGATTTTATGATTTTTTTTTGACACAGTTAATGGCATGATGTGATTAACTAGGATTGTAGGTCAGTGAGTCCAGCATTGAATTATTTGATTAATATTTACTTTAAAATTACTTGGTTACATTTATGTATATCTGTAAACATTGTTAATTTTGTGCAATTTTTACCCAGGGGAAATGGCATGTATTGGAAAAAAGTTTAACTATTTAGTTTTCTTTCCACAGAGCTTTTAATGTTACATATAATTAGGACTTCTGAGTGAGATATGGACTCTTTAAACAAGCATGAAGGCTGCACTTTCCCTGAAAAGGGTCTTATAGTCCCTGAAACTATTTTTCACTGCACAATTATACTTTTAAAGCTTACAGTTTACACTGCAGGATTCGGTTAGCAGCTTTAGCTTCCACAGGGATTGTGATATAATGAGGTCAGAATCCTTTCGTAAACAACACAATGAGCTTGTTTATCGAATGTGTGGGACTGGTCTCGTTCTTCCATGTTTTTTTACAATTCTAAGTGTAAACTTCATTTCTTTAAGCCTTAAAAATGCAACAACTTAAAATTCAATGATTGAATCAATGGAAACAAAGGGCTCAGACACATCAATAGATTAGATGAAGAGCGTTCTTTAAAACAGGATCCATAGTACTGTTGAACAGAACAGTGTTGGTCATTTACATTGTGATGTGTCTTTATGCCGTTCAAAAGTTTAGCCCCCACTGTGAATGTTAGAAGATGGCTAATATTAGGATCTGTGAGTTTTGATGTTTCTTAACTAGGACTGCTGTATGTTTGCACTCATGTTCTCATGCATTATGGAGGCTAAATGGGTTTAACTGACCATGGTGATATCTGACCACTGTATTAGTTTCATTCCAAAGTTGCTTGTTCTTGTTGTATGACTGTAAACAGATTCTGTAAGATTTCAATGGCGTTATTGTTTTGAGGCTTCGTCTGTGCTCTTATTTTGTTTATGCCTTTGGTTAATCAGCCCCGATGAGGGAGGTAGTATTTACTGCCAACAAACAAACAACTGAATTTGTCAAAGATGCAGCATGAGTTACTGGCCCTTTTAGATAAATAAATGACCATCATTTAACCACTCTAGCAGATGAAGCACATCATAGTTTTTCTTTACAGTATAATACACAGATGCACAGATAAATTAATTTGAGGCTTTCCATGGCCTCCATTATTTTATAATGAGTTAATGATATATAGAGAATATCCCCTAAACCAGGGGTCTCCAATTCATATTCTGAAGGTCCACAGAGCTGCAGTTTATCTCCAGTCTACTCCAGCAAACCTGTCTGAATGCTTCCATCAGTCCTAAAGATCTTGATTAGCTGCATCAGGTGTGATTTATTAGGGTTGAAGCTGAACTCTGCAGCTCTGTAAACCTCGCTTGAGACCTTTGCCCCAAACCTGCCCCTCACAGAAAGCTATTGACATTTTGACTTTCATTTAGATGTAGTTTAGTCTGTTTATTAAGCTGTTTAAACTGAAGGGATAGTTGGGATGTCCCCATAATGAACCGAATGTTAGGTTTTCCTGTATGGAGATGGCATTTTTATCCCCATAAGGTACCGGAAACCAACACTGGAGTCATTATGCACCATCTTGTGGCCATTGGGCATTATTGCTTGTTGTTAGGAATTCACCTGCGTGTATAGCCCTCTCAGCAAACAACCAATACAATAAAAAGCTTGTCAGATTGTGTTGAAAACAGAGTCACAGCACAACCAACACTTAAATTACATTTCATTCATTCAATTAAAGCTGCTTGTCACTGAACATTAATGCCAGACTAGGTGAAGGTCACGCCCAGCCAAGAATAAATGAATGTTCAACATTCAGCGTCATGCATTAGTTGAGTGAGCACAAAAGTAAGATGAGAGCAGACATGAGCTTTATCAGAAGATATTTAATACTGTATTATACTGTGGTGATGTTCTGACAGGGTGCAGTAATGTTGAAGCTGTTTATAGATGTTCTGTCATGTTGTGGTAGTATTGTAGTAATTGTAATTTTATGGCAATGCTGTGGAAATGTTACATGAATTGATATGGTAACGTTGTAGTTTTGTTTGGGTTCTGCAATTGTATGAATGTTCTGATCTTAACGCTACCCTCAGCTGTTGGCATGAAAGGGGTTGTATAATATATTTGCTATTACTTCTTTCAATGAGTCCCACTTATACTGTCAGTATAGTTTATTTGCACAAAAAACCCTTTACATGTGTAAAGAAAAGCTTTTGTAGTTCATTTGCTCCATGTTTTTGATGCTGATCAAGCAGGTGTACAATTTCTTGGTCAACCAGCATGATCTTTCTGGTAAAGCTGGTTATCCAGAGAACAGCTGCTGGTTATGCCGGTTAAGAAGCATGATGAGGACTGTGGGCTAGCATCCAAAACACAGTGTAAGCTAGTCTTTTCAGCAGGCCTTTCTCTTACCATTATGTCATGGCAACTCTAATGCATGTGTTTTTTGTACTTGGTTCTTTAAAATAAAGTCTACCATTAGGGAACACTACATCACTCTATCAGAGCCATTTGTTGTATTTCTTCTTTTGAAAGTCCTGGCAGGACAGGTTTAAACACGGGACCTGAACGTAAGCTTTGAATTTAGGCATTAATTAACATTTGATTGCAGTTTGATGAACTTTGTCATTAAAGCTGCAGTGTTTGTCTCTCTGTTGCAATCTCTGTTTGAAACATAAAAGTGCAAGTGAACGAGTTATTCTTCTACCTATATAATTGAGTTTCAGTTCTGCTGTAGCAACTCTCCACTATGATCAGCACCCACACATGCGGTTCCCGCATCCTTCTGTTTACAGACATGACAATTAAACTGACATTTCCTATGAAATAAGACTGTTAAATGGAAAAATATCAGCATCAGTTAACTGGATTACAGAGGACAATATTAAAGACCATGATGTAGGGACGGGCGATTTAGCAAAAAAATAAAATCTTTTTTTTTTCAGAAAGCTTGACGATTCACAATTTAGATTTTTTTTAAATGTTTTACTAGCCAAAATAAAACAACTACAAGATTGAAATAACATTCTCTTTATTAGTAACTTTGAAAAACCATCTGGTTAAGAAAAGTTGTATTTTTGTATTGCAAATTTATGAATGAAAAGATATGAAAATAGATATATGAATATAATATAATATTTCATATAATAGATATGAAATATCAAAGCAAACATATAGAAAATACCACTTATCCAATGTAAAATTCTGTTATCTCAGTCAATCTGTTATCAACATGGCAAGTGAATTGTACATTTCTGAAAGTAACAGCAGCGGTGTTACTAGCTGAAAATGTTTGTAAAACAAAAATCTTGGCTATAAAAATCATTTCAAATTGGAATAGTATGGAATTGGAATGTGGACTGAAAGAAAACATGGTTCATCTGACATGACGTACAGTTATCTGGTCTGCAGTGACCACACAGCCATGACTTGAATAATGTTTCAGTAGTTTCTTCCATGCTGGGCTGCAGTTCAGTAACTCCTGATTTCCTGCAGTACAGACCAGTTAAACATATAATCAGTCAACCATCCTGTACATACCATAAATATAATGCTCTTATTTAACATGAAAAATGTATTTGCCACTAATATAAATACAATAGGATTATATTTTATTTAACCTTATCATTATTTTCTGTAAAATCTTTTAAAAATTGTAAAACGTTTATGATTCTAGGATCTGTATTGAGTATTTTAAAATAATTTGTGTAATGTAATTTAGAGATTACCCAGAATGCATAGCCCATCCTGCGCTCTTGTGATGCCTACATTGATCTGGTTTTCATCTCCCACAAAGCCAATGTGTTTGGAGAGCCATTCCCTTGAAGGCATAGATTCAATCTCCTCACTAGGGCAGGAGCGAACCATTGACAGAATCACGTACCGCCATTCGCTACCTGCAGTTATCATCATCACAAACTCGCACAATGAGAACACAAAACTTAACGCTGAAGTGTGATGTTATTTTATCAGTGCTATTTTAAAAACTGCTGAGCTGTTGAAAATGTACTTAAATGGCATCTAACGTTTTAACTTTTGTGCTTTGTATCACAAAGCATTCCCTGGGATTCAAACTTGCAATATCAGCACTGCTAATGCTATATGCTGTAGAAGAAAGTTATTAGTTACGCCATATCTTAATTATCACAGTTGTATCATTGACCTAGCGAGCATCATTAAGGTGATCAGAGAAACAGAGGAGGTGAAACACAAACACACAGAGAAAGATGAATTTAGAAGGTCACCTTGGCTCTTTGTAATGGTGGTGACAGTGATTTTCTTCAGATGACATATTTTACTGAGTTTTTCTCTAATCTGGGCCACCTGGGCATTATATGGGGACAGAATGGCAATGTCCTCCTCCCTCACATGTCCCACTGATACCAGCTGATCACAAATGTTAAACTGCTCAACAACACAAAAGCCTCTGTTAGAAACATCTTTTTTGTGCAAGCTCGATGTACACATGTAGCAACGTGTATCATTTAAATAAAAGTAAATAAAAAATTTCAAATCAGCGTCTGATAACAAGTGTGCTTATTTTTATTAAGCCAAAAATGTTTATGCTGGATTATTTAATGCACATGCATGTTTAAAAACTAAAAAATAGTGGCTGGCTGTTTTAACTGTAAGGTGGGACTGTCATTTCTAATCTTATCCCCGTATTTTATTATATAAGGTAATGTGACTTGGTATCACAAACCCATAGTTCTATGCATATAGGTTCTATGCACAAAAAACTTCCATGTTAAGAGGGATAAATTAGCTGGGTTTTTTTGCATGCATATACCATCATTCACTTACAGCTTTATTAACCTCTGCGATGTTGGCTTTTGAGTTCTCGTTTCCCTGTGCAGTTGAAACAACCAAACTGATCTCGACACCTCTTGTATCTCCAAACAGAATGTGTTTGCTTTGTCTCATTGTCTCTGTGGTGACATGCAGCATGCTGGGCCGTTCAGTCACTATGGTTAACAGCTTACCCTGGTAGTACTCATTCGACGGGAATGTACAGATGTCTTTATGCTAAACAAAGAGGCCCACAGTAAACGTTGTGTATTTATTGTGTATGTATGTGTAGCATGCATGTGAGTGTGCTGTACCATTCTGTACTGGGTGTTCAGCAGGAGTGCTCTATCCATGTAACGTTCAAACAGAGAGTGTGTCATTCCCAGTCTCCGTACATGCTCGTTCTTCACAATTGGACGCAATTGCTTGTGATCCCCCAACAACACAACCTGCGGGAGGTTAAAGATCAGTTACACTGGGAATACAACATTGTGTGACAAGGAACATTAGACATGTTAACAGGAAAACAGTTTCAGGTCCGTAGGTATGCCTGCAGAATCCATTTCTGCCCATTAAAACATTTGGATTTAATGAGTCATGACTCGGACCTTCTCTGGTTTGAAGCTGACCAATGGGACGAGCGTCTGGGGTTCTGTTGCCATGGCGCACTCGTCGATAAGGATCTGTCGTGCACTGAGTGTTTTAGTGAGGTTCGGAGAGGCGGCAGTCGTGCAGGTGCACAGAATCACATCATGCGCTTGCAGCTCATACAGACGTGCAGCATTTAACAGCTTCTTATATCTGATGGGACACACAATGACGTGACGCACACCATGTGCACTGTGATGTGCAGTACATGCATGCATGCATGCACTGTGATGTGCAGTACATGCATGCATGCATACAAATACCCTCACACACACGTGCTGACAGACATGCACTCAGAACTGCTCCAGATAACAGAACACATGAACCAGAGGGCAATGACCTCATTCATACATATTCTTCTGTCTTTTAAATATATGATTAACCTTCTTTAATACCTGTGTTAATGGAGTACTAATCTTATAACCCAGTATAACCTTTGGAGTAACTTGTTTTAACCAATTAAAATATTGTGATGTATATATTGTTAGATAATTGGAGAGTCGCAGTTTCTAATGGAAGGAAATAGCAGAAATACAGGAGAAACCTCTACTTACTCTTCTATGTCTTCATCTGTTAGTGAATGTTGGTCACTTTTAATTCTTGCATCAAAGTGCTTTATGGCTTTGCCATGTGGGTTGTGATTTCCTCGAATCCTGTGATGAAGTGTTATATCCCTAAACATAAGAATGTGAAAAGCTTGAGTAGAATACAGCATTGGGGTACAGTATTATAGGTGCTGAAGTATTACTGAGTATTATAGTGATGAATCAGATCATATACAGTGTTTGCCATTTATGCTCAGCTGTTTATGTTCTCGCTGATTTAAAGTTTAGATGTTTTAAAGTTACAAAAAAAGTTAGAAGTTTAGAAAAAGTGGAAATACTGTAATGTAAAAATAGCATGTCTGGCATCTTCTGTTTGATAATAAAACTTTTCTTTGTTTTTAGAGTGCTGTATACTCCACATTGTATTTGCTGCAAATAAGTAGTTTCAAATTTCTGTTTACTCTCGTAATGGATTCTCAGGGAAGCATAGCATGGCACTGCTGGTAGAGGAGCCTTTTGTTGTTAGAATGAAAACATTCCTGTTTACTCATTAAAACAGCATAATACACATTAAACAAAAGAGCTGCATCAGAAGAACTGCAGAGTTTAGCCCCAACACACCTGCCTGTAAATGTCTTTGATTAGCTGCTTTAGGTGTGTTTGTTTAGGGTTGGAGCTCTGCAGGACACTGGCCCTTCTGCAACAGGATTGGGCTCTAACCATTAGGCCACAACTGCCCCCAATAATATTGAGTGGTGTTGTGTACTGTAATGTGTGATGAGTACTGGGTGTGTAATTGTGACTGTTGTGCAGTACTTGAGCTCGGGTTTAGAGCGTTCCTGGCGCAGGGATTTGTTGGATAACTGTAAGTTGCTGCCAGGGTAGGGAAACTCCTGCATTTCCATCTGTCTGCTGTACACACGCAATTGCTTCAGCTTCTCTCCAAACTTGAGCAGGTATTCTGTACACACAGAAATAAGCAGATGAATGCACAGACAAGTCTTATCATCACTCGAATTCTCAAAAATCGACATACCTGCAACTACATCCACAGATTTGTTTGAGGGCCCACAGTACAGAATAACCTCTTTCTTCTCTTTGTCTTTGATTTCGTTCAAGTCTCTTGGTTTCTGAGAGTTCAGCTGACAGAACCAGTACACTATATAAGCTCCTACAACAGTTTTTCCTGTTCCTATAAATCACAAAAGAAAAAAATGTCTCAATTAGAAACGTTAAAAACATGGTAAAGTGAAGAAACTGCAGCTCAGAGTCTGCAGACCTAGGCTAAATTAACATACATAAAAATTTAAATATATACATGCACTATGAATGATGTGTATATGCTCTGTGTTACCTGGAGGGCCTTGAATGAGGGTAAATTGGCCATTCAGAGCTTGTTCCAAAGCTTTAAACTGGCTTTCGTTGAGTTCAGGCAGACCTGCTGGTGCAGGCTCTCTCCTGAGCACATGCTGGTATACGGCTGGAATCATTCCTGTGGAATGAAACATTCATTGAACGAATGCACTACGTGTCCCTTAATTACAGTGTTAATTACAGTCAATTACAGTACTTGAAACTGAAGTGTTAAAGCTTATAAGACGCTAACAGCATGTTCTCAACCTGTGCAGTGTGCTACGATCACATTTTTATTTATATTTATAGCTGAAATATACTTTGCAGTTGGTTGAACATACTTTGTCATGTCAATGCTCACCATAGTTGTTAAATATGGGCATTTTAAAGTTGTGAAAACGCATTAAAGACATCAGATAGAGAGAACCTTGTTTCTACATTGACTCTACATTGTGTCTGATTGACTCTGATTAGTGTTTGATTTGATTTGTTGATCTGTGTAGTTTAATTCACAAGTTCATAAATGTTCGTGGAAATTTCTTGGTTAGCACACAACTTCAGAGAATAAAATGTGCACAACACCTGCAATCCCATGTAGAATTTAGGCCCTGGTGTATGATATTTAGACAAACATAAACATACTACTCTTATATTAGGTGTTAAGTGTACTAATTATTATTTAATGTCAAGGAAAAAAACTTTTTTTGTTTCGGTTTGGAATATTGTTACACCCCTAATTAGATAACGATGTTCCACTTACCAAATTTCTTGAAGTTCATACATACCTGTTTTCCCAATCCGATGTTTTAGTGCAATGTTCCTAACAAGGTCATTAGCTGAGGGTAAATTATTCACAGCGCTTTCCTTTCGTCTGGATAAAATAAGCAGAAAGATCATGTATTATACCACTGTATCATTTATTCAATTGTGTCATTTGTTATTTGTTTGTTTCAATAAAAATATAATGAGTGTGGCTGTTTATCAAATGCTTACATATCTGGAAGGAGCTTAGGGATCACTTCAACTGTATAGGTGGCTTCTCTTTTGAATTTTGGAAGCTTCATGGATGTGTACTTTATGTGAAAGTGTATAATTTTTGTCTTATTCTTATTAATGTTTTTTGGTGTATCCATAAATTGAGTTGTCACACCATGAGCCACCCAGGTAAAGTAATCTGGATCAAGCTCTGAGCGGTGATTCTGATCTGGTAATTTCGAATTCAAAACTTTTCTTCGAATACAAAGAAAACACTTGGCAAGATCAAATTCAATTGCCCATTTCTTGATGGTTTCTACAGGGAGAGAGAAGGTTCCAGAGTGACTTTGGGTGGTACTATCCGAGGATGCTGTCCAGTCTATGTGCACATTCTCTATTACAACACAATCACTGTCATCTACGGCAGTCGCAGCTGACTCCATTTCACAGAGTGGCTTCCATATCTGCACATAATCCTCTACATTGTTGTAGGAAGCTTTGGATGGGTGGTTTGCATATTTAGAAAAGCATTTAATCGGATTGTGAGTGTGTTCCACACAAATTTCAAAGTTCGACCTCACTCTCAGTAATTGTACAGTTGGTGCCCAGTAGCCTCTTTCCTTTTCTGAAGCCAGCTGGACCTGAACTGTATCTCCAGCTTTCAAACAGAGTGTGAAATTAGTGTAATGATCCTCTTCAGACATAAATGTTTGGTCAGGTTCTGGAATCTGGAAGGAATGATCAGGCCCTTTATTTGTCTCATGATGTTCTATTACTTCTGCTGTCAGTATGAGGTTCTTCGCTTCTTCCCACTGTTCTTCTGTCACTGCCTCAACAATGGCATGCCAGGTGCTCTGCTGTATCTCTGAACAGAATCTCAGGTTCCTCTCAAGGCTCTGATATCTGCTCATTGAGTACATCCGTTTCTTCCAGGTCAGTTTCATTTGTTTTAGTTGTCTGTCAAATATTGGTTGATCCTCTAATTGTAAGTCTCTGTACACAACAGGAAGTCTGTCTGGGTAAGTTCCTTTGTCAAACGGAAATGACAGTTTGAAACACTCGCTCTCAGGCCTAATAACTGTGACAAAAGCCAACTTGTATATGCTTTGTTTCTGAAGACTGACAGCAAGATCAAGTGACTCTGCTTTACTTTCAAACTGTTGTGCCCTAAGTTCTCCTCTTTTACACTTATCACACAATAGGTCAATGTCTATCTGTGAATACTCAACTGGACTATTGGTGAGAGCTGAATGCATGAGCCTGTGAAGAACTACATCTATGTATCGCCGTATTGGTGAGGATGCATGCGTGTATGAGTCCAGATGTAACGAATAGTGCCCAACTAAAGCGTTTTCGCAGGAGAGTGAGCGAATGAAGAAAGCTTTGCTGAAGCAGGCCTTCAGCTGAACAGTGGCTGGAGACAGCTGTGGATGAACATCATCTGTGGAAATAAGGTCAGCCATTTTGTAAAAGTCACATGTCAAAGCTGCTGCCTCGATCTTTTCCCACACCGATGTCAGAATGATGAAATTACCACTGTTTTGTTCATTGTTTGGCTCTACATGTTCCTCCAGAGCTTGGAGGAACCCAAACTCCTCATAATCTCTCTTCATTCTGCTTTCCAGTTCAGGTGAAGCTGTCACTGTGCACTTAAAGATGTTTGGAGAAGGCGTTACTTCACCAGTCAGGTGTTCGTGAGCACTTTTAAACATCAGATTCATTTCCTCCATCATTAACTTGCATTTGCTGTCTTCTGATAAAACTAGATCTGAAGGTCTGGAATTTCCGGGAAGTCTGTGTCGTCTGTAATCAAGTGCAAACTGATAAGCCACAAGGATACAGCCTTTCCAAGAATCAAACCTCCTCTCCTGTTTATCTGACTGGTTGATGACGCTGTCAGCTTCGCTACTGGACAACAGCCGGTTTGAGTTTATGGTGGAAAGCACTAACTTTTGCTCTACAATTTTGTCTGTCATCTTTTCTACTTTTAGAATTAAAGAAATGGCTCGACGATTTTTGCCTGGTGTCAAACTCCACATATCTGATTGTGTACCCAAATTATGAATGTTGTTCCCAGATACAAAGCTCAAACAGTCTGCTTTGTGAACTCCAATTTCAAAATGATATTCAGAGTCACAGACTGAGATGGCATCTCGTAGGTGCGTAGGATTATTGTCACCTGTAGATTTTGGAGAGTAAACCGTGAAGGTGAACGTATTACGCAAGTCCACGCGGTTTCTGTCGATGTGATATGTCAGGTGTGAGGAGAGAGGAATTACCACTTTATGTCGATCATTGATCTTCTCTATTTGCTCTGCTGTAGGAGGAAGCTGACACCTTAAAGGAGTGCAGAATTTAGTGTTTGGATTTTTGGTCAGAAAGTTTGACATTTTGTGGTTAAACATTATGTTAAGCTCCTCGATCATTAGTTTAGCTTCTCTCTCCCCTGGTTTTCGATGTTTATCAGGTTGAGCATAGGTCCAGTTTTCCTTTAGTCTAGCTTTCCGTTGTGTTCTTGCAAAATGATAAGCAACTCTGACACAGTCTTCCAAAGTATCAAACTTCAGCTCACCATCATACCGACTTAATATTTCCTCAGTCTTCTCGTAGGTCAGCTGTTGTTTAGACTGTATCACAGAGAGTTTAAAGTCAGTCTCTGTGATGATGCCCGAGTCTTTCTTCACTTTGGCAATAAATGAAATGGCTGGGCGCACTCTGTCTTTAAGAAAACTCCAAAAGTCTGTAATATGTTTTGGAAACATGGGAACAAAAGGTTCTTTTCCAGAGCTGTAAAACGTTGCTCCCATCTCTTTTGCAGCATTATCAAGAGAACTTTCCTTAGGCACAAAACTAGCAACATCTGCAACATGAACCCCTATTTCATAGCAGTCTCCCAGATTCTTAACACTTATGGCATCATCTAAGACTTTGGCGCCTGGTGGATCAATAGTAAATGTTTGTAAATCTTGCTTGGTCAGATCTGTTCTTTTGCTGTAATCAATCCCATCACTTTCTGTGTAAGACGATGCAACCTCCTGCATCAGAGGAGAGGGCATTAGTTGGAACTCTGACTTTAGAATCTCCAGTCCCTCTTCTAAAGTGGTTCCAATTGGTAGAACATCTGTAACGTTGCCCAGTGGAAAAAAACAATGGGCTTTCCAGTCCAAAATCTGAACAACAAAAACAAATTCGCTTTTCCTGTTTTCATCCAAACAAAAGTGTTTTGTATTTACCCACTTGTCCTTGACAAGTTTCCATATTGGGATGTAATTGCGAGTCTTCTTGCTTACCAGGACACATATTTTGGTGGTGTTGCTGCGGAGAGGTATCATTATTTTGGGGAGATAGTTTTTGTCAGTTTTCTTTGTCCGTTTTTGGTAGTTCTCATACTCCAAGGTACACACAAATTTTGAGGATGTTTCCGCCCTGTTTGTGGCACCTAAAACTTTTCCAGTACGGTAACCCCCATCATGACAGGGTCCTGTCTCCACCACAACTTCATCCCCAGGAAAACACATGCCAATGTTTTCCCTCCCTTTAATAGCAATGTGTTCAGATGGCTTGTCATAAGGTATTACATAACCTGAATGGTATCCCTCCATTACCAGTTCTCCATGTCTGTAGATAGCAGGCCGCTCCTTGACCAGTTTTAGCAGGTTTTCCTTGTCACTAGAGGAGAATAAAACCCTCTTTTGTTCATAGTAACTTTCGTTCTCTTCATCTGAGTCTGTGTCTGTATTGTAGTCATCAGTCATTTCTTTTAATATAAGATCAGTTTCAGCCTGGAAAGGCACATCTGCCTCAGTCTTTTCTGCCTTTTGAAATTTTAAAATGTCCGCCACTTCCTGTTGTAGGACATCTCTGGTTAGGTAGTCAGGTTTAGTGCTGCCCTTGCTGATGCAAAGTTCTATGTAGGACCTCCAGATCTTTGAGCACTTTCCAAAGCAACAAAGAGCACCAGCATCTCCAACCACAACCACCAGTGATTGGGCTCTGGTTATGGCAGTGTTTAGAGCATAAATGTCATTAAAAAACTCCAGACAGCTTGACTCTGACTGAAGAAGTCTGTCTCGGGTCTGAACAGTTGTTATGATGATGACCCTGAACTGCTTCCCTGGAGAACATACAATATTTTGATGAATAGTTAATAGAAAAGAATATAGCTGCAAACAGTATTTTTTTTGCACTAGGCACCAGAGGTACATAATACATACCCAGCTAACAATTTTAGGTTGTAAGAACATTTCCCTATTGTTTCCATTATGTAAAAAACATGAATAATGTTATTTTGATTCTAGGAACATTTAAAACACAGGTTTAGACGTTATATTAACATTATTGTTAATGCTTGGTTATTTGATGGCACATCAACATTTTATTAATATGTAAAATTTTCCACCAACAACTTAAGAATAACGTTTTTGATGTTTAATGTTAAAAATGTTACTGCAAGAACTTTCTGACAAATTTGTGAGAACTTTTAGAGAACATTAGTTGGCAGTCTGTTACAAAGTTCATTTTACCTGAACATTGCCAAGGCGCAGCCTAAGAGCCTTTGTGAAGTTAACAATGTGAGTTCATATGGGTAACATTGGCAAATTTGATATCACTGTACTTTGTATGGCCCAAAGACCAGGATTATAGGCCAAATTTGACAAATCCTATATGTGTATTTATCAAACGTTAAAGGGATAATTCACCCAAACATGAAAATTCTTCCATTTATTCACCCTCAAGTCATTCCAAATCTGTGACTGTTTTTGTTTCTGAGGAACACAAAATGATACGACACCAATTCACTTCCAGTGTATGGACATAAAACCACGGAGACATTGAGAAAATCTTTTGTGTTAAGAGAAGTGTAGGTTTATAGCTTGGAATGATAATGATTTGTATTTTTTGGAAATGACTACACATCAATGGTGAGTAGTACCTTGAATGTTTGCTAAATTCTGCACAGATATCCCATAAATGCCTTTGCGCCGGAGATGATTTTTAATAACTTCAAGCTGAAAATATAGAAATGTAAAAATTGGAGGAATAAATAAAATTAGATAAATAATATAAGCTAGTGACTTGTACAAATTCATATGTGGTAGTATTATGACAAGAATCAGTTTTAGCCTTAGTGAAATGAACCATTGATAGAGATTATAATCACTCTTGGGGGTACCTGCTGGCCTTCACTTAACACACAGATCTGCATGGGTTCTTTTTCACCCCATTCCACTGGCCAATCAGTCACAAGCTCTTGGATTACGTTTGTCACGCTGGTGGCCTCAGCATGGTTGCACCAGGATAAGAAGGTGGAGTTCTCTCTGACCTGGAGACACTGGAGACACTCTCCTTTGACATGCTGGAACGTCAGAGGATATAGCTTGGGATGAGGAGGAACATCTCCTTTGGCTTTGATGCCTTCACTTACATAGAAGTGAGTGCATACAAAGTCCACAATTTCTGCAGTGGAACGGTAGTTCTCATTAAAGATGATCCGACTTTTCTTGGCGATGCTGCTCCTTTGATCTTGGTAATAGCGAAAAAGGCGATTTAGCAGCGTGTGTTCTGAACGTTCCTTGTTGGTTACGGAGAAAAGTTTTGGGGCCATCTGCATGTGATCTCCTGCTAGTACCACTCGAGTGTGCTTGTTTGCTAACCCAAGAGCCATGAGTGCTTCACTCTCCAGCATCTGAGATGCTTCATCTATCAGGATATGGCTGAAGAAACCTGCAGGAAGGTTGAGCTCACAGAGATGACGCGCCATTGATGTGGTGGTTATGATAATGTCATGTGACTCTAGGTTAGAGTATGTTGGGAAAATGAAAGACTGTCCATCTGGAGAGCAGAGACAATATTTACGAGTGATGCCATCGGTTGCTGTGATGGAGGCCCCACCTTTGTTTGCTTTTATCCGGAGTATTTTGAGGTCTGCATGTCCATTTGCAATGTAAGGATGGAAGTGCACTCTAACATATAAATCTGCAGAGCTGAGAGGAGCAAAACTGATGGTTAGATTTCTTATATTTAAAGAACATAGCAGTAGAGAAATGCTTTTATATTCACACAAGAAATACTGCATTGTTAAAACATGTATATATACACATTGTTTCTGTCTGATCTTGTATTCGCTCTGATCTTGTATCACGTACATGTATTTACTGAGTACATGTCTTGAGCTGTTTGGATGCAAAGAAAAGTTAAGATTTTTATTTTATGGCATTTGCTTTCGATTTGAAAAAAAATATATTGATATCCAAGCATTTTTGCTCTGATATATCTGTCATTCCACCCAATTACCAACATGACTGAGAATACTTTCAATTTCATACTCAGTTTCAGGATTTCTTCATATTCAGGATTTGTTTATTTATTAGGTAGCTGTATATCGGCATAATGTCAGTCATTATCTCAAAATACACTCCTTTAGGATGATACAAAAAGATTCACATCAGGGTTCTGACTCTTATATTTAATTTACATTGTACATTATGTTACTGTAGAACTTACTTTATCCCTCAGGTATAATTTAGCAGTGTACCTGTTCGTATATGTGCAGATAAGTACTTTGGTTTTGGGCTGACGGGCCAGCTGTTTGGCCGCTGAGGCGAGGCAGAGCGTCTTTCCAGTACCAAACGGCCCGTATATTAGTAAGGGTGCTGCAACTCTGCTGCTCTCACATTTTCCAAGGATGAAATTCAAGGCAGTTTGCTGCTTGTTGTTCAGTTCCGATTGTCTGGTGGTGTTCACAGGAACACAACAGTTACTGAAGTCAGGCAGAACATTGTGCAAGTCTGGTAGGTGGTCAACAGCCTGGTGCATCTGACAGAACCACAGTCTGTTTAGCTGAAACTGAACCTCCATTTCACATTTGGTATCTTTCTTTAGCTGGAGCTCGGACACACACTGTGCAGATAGCTGAAGACTGATGTGACCCTCGGCAGCCTTCCTGTGAACCAATGCCTCGTACACGCGGATTCTGCGCTCTGCTGACGCGTCTGTATTTGCTGATGTGACGTTCACCAAAGCCATTTGCACTCCTCGTTTTAGCATCAGCCCTTCAGGGGTGTCAGGAGTAAGTGAACAAAAGACCCTGAGTGTAGCAACCAACTTCCGTGAAGCAAAAATCGGGCACACATTTAGCTCTGAGATTGATGCACTTCCACAAACGTTCAATCTGAAAGTTACAAGAAAACAGGAGTAACCATAAATAGAACTGTCAGCAATCACAGGCCAGTTACAGAACCGAGCTCTGCATTGGGATTTTATTAACATAAAAACTTGACAGATTCTACAATTATGTTTTCTAAAACATTTTTATCTGAACACTAGCTGGTGCTGTCCCAAAACTGCCAAGGTAACCTCAGAAGTTGGCGCCACTGACTTTACTGGGTGCTTTTTAATAATAGATTGATGCTTCCTTATTTCCTAATTCTCTAATTGCAGGAGACGAGGAACAAGGAGTGAGGACACACAGGTGTATCTTTCCCTCGCAAGGGCTGGAGCTAAGAGACAGTAAAATGTATAAGAGCTGAATTATTAACAAAGTTAGTGGGACTATTCTTAATGGATTCCTCTTATTCAACTAACCCATCCTCTCTATTCAAATGTCTTTTACCCTCATCTCTCAGCTGATTTACCTGAGCTTTGCAAAACAGCAGCCCTGCCCATGTTTCATTTAGTCATGAAAACAGCAACGGTTAAGAAATGCTTTCAATGACTTTCTTAGAAACACAGTTTGTATTCAGTCAGTTACACCTGTCTGACAGAATCGGAGGCCATCAGATTTTCAGATCTATGGGCTCTGGAATTTAAAATACCTAAAAAGCTTTCATAATTACTGCACATTAACATTCGTCTTGAAATGTTCCTTCACATCACTGTAATGGAATCCAGCTGTTCAATTCTAACCCCACACTCCCTAACCTGTTCATCCACCTGCCTCACCTTATTATCACTTCATTCTCTTATTTAAGAGAGAGAATGTTGCATTCCAACAACAACAGTTGCCATTTACATTTAAAACAAAATATATATATATATATATATATATATATATATATATATATATATATATATATATATATATATATATATATATAGTCAAGTTAATAAGGTCAAAATAATGATTTCAGAACGTTAACTTTTAATTATGATAAAAGTGTAGTTTAAAATATCATTTGTGACTGCAAATCAACCTCCCATATAAATAAGAAGAAATAATAACCTATTTTTTAAGTTATACCAGTCAGGATACTACATTGAAATGACTTGTATAGCCAAGTTAAATTTAACACTTTGCACTACTTCCACAGGCTGTTTATACCTGCTAATGAGCTTCTCCTCTGCCATTTCCTCTTTAAACAGGAAGTCGTGTGCTCTCTCTCTGTAGCTGTCCTGGTGAATTGGGGAACTGTGATCTGCATAGGCACTGAAATGCAGATTCATCTGGGGTGGTTTGTATTTACTGAGCAGCTGCTCATCTTCCTCCTTCTTGGCGAAGAAGGGCACAATGACCCTGTTTCCTCTGTCCCAGCGCTCACCCGAGACATTTTCAGCACATTCGCTGTCATCTTCATCTGGCTGGCCGTGAAACTGTTCACCGACTCTTACCTTGAGTTTTCTGAGCAGCACAGGTCTCATGTCAAAGTCAAACGTCAGCCACTGCTCAAACACGCCGGGGTGGAACGACAGAAAGCACACACTCAGCTCGTAGGTGGAGTGTGAGGAGCGCAGGTGATGGCCTGCGCTGTGTGTTATGGGCGTGTCCTGTATACAATCACCCAATGAGAAAACGGCACCATTCTCCGCTTTCAACAGAGCCACATGTGCCAAGGACCTCTGCATAAACCCAAATAAACACATGCATGTGAGCACAAACCTGTGTGTCGTACAGTGGAATGTGAGCTGTGTATAACACGGACCTCAGTGGTGATTGTGAATCTCCATGTGATTTGACCATCTGTTTGTAAATGGTCCAAACACAGACTCTGATCCTGTGTAACACACACATCATCCACCTGCTCGGATATCTGCAAAACATACATTTGGAAAAGATTCATTTTCTCTACACAAAATGACAAGATTTTGTGTTACTGTCTGATTTACTCGTCCACAGTATATTTTACAGTTATCGGGGTTGTTGTGGTTTACTGGTTAGAGTTGGACCTATAACCTGAAAGTTGTGGGTTTCCTACTTCTGTTTACAATTATTTTTCATTTACTTCTCTTCATACTACTCAAGATGTGTAGGAAACATATGATTATGTAACATTAGAAAAAATGTTTTTAATTAAAACTGAAAGTGCTACCAGGGAAACTGAGCTTTCAGTTATTGGGGGTCCCTGGGTCAGCTGAGAGTTTGTTGAAGTTTGATTGAATTGTGTTGTGCAGTATTTTGTTTAACTCACTGTAAGGATTTCATTGCTGCTGTGTCTGTACTCCTCCAGCAGTTTCTCCTGGTATGTTGAGAGACTTTGAGAGCTTGACTGGCCACCTCCTTGCCTGCTCTGTTTGCTTAATTGCTCGGTCTGGGTGATCAAATGAATTAATCTTTTGTGGTCGAGATTCATTTGTTTCTGCAGGTTCCACACTGCCGCTTCCTCAGTGCTGCTGGCAAAAGTGCAGCCGTCATGGTGCACGCTACACCCCACGTCTTCCTTAAAAAACCAGCACACCTCATATCGACTAGGCCGTGGGTACGAGGGCCGATGGGATACAAGGCACCATTGGTGACCTTTGACCTTCGCTTTGACCAGCAGCAGATTGCGAGCGCAGTGGTGAGGCTTTGAAATGATGGAGTAGGAAATGCGTGACTGTTTATGGGTGCAGTCACTGCAGGCAGTTCTCAGTGCATAAACCTGCATGAACTGCTGCAGCTGAGCATCTTTCAGCTGTATTGTAGACATTGTGACCGACTCAGACACCTGCAGTCTACCATAAACATCCGTGTTGGCAGCTCATCTGGTCATCATGACGTTGCTGTATCTTCAACCTGGAAAGAGAGGCAAGAGAACACTGACAGTGTATTCGACAGCAAAAAAAAGATAGGTAGGAATTTCCTCCATGCACCTGACTAACTTGAGTTACCTGTTGTCTGACACCTCAGATTGGCCTTGCCCCAATTAAATTTTATCCTCAGCTGGCCTTGCTTGCCCAGGTACCATGTGAGCACCCGGTTTTACCGGGTACCGGGTAAAAGTGACAGGAAATGGACAGAGACACGCTGAGTTTGGTGTGAACTGTCACGGTTTAAGTTCCTCAACATTGTGGTTATAAAGCACAAGGCTGAAACCTGTGGATGATCTCTTGACGTTAGCTGCAGGTACAGCTCGCTGGTCTGGGGTCAGTGAATAAACAGCGTCACGTCACGTGTTATGGGAGTCAAACAGTAAACGCACAGTGTGCTGCAGATGTGTGAGGCTGCATGTCGTGTTTGTGTGCGATTAAAGAACATGACGTCACGATGAGCTCACAGCAGATGAACGACGACCGGGTCCACATCAACACGACCACAACCGAAATGTTACGACATACAGTGATGCCACAATGCAGAATAAACCGTGACTAAATAATAACAGAATAATGCTGTCTTACGTACGTGCAGTTAAAAAGACTCTTAAATACAAATATTTAACAGACGTAATGAACGGCATGTTTTACGCTGAAACAGCCGCGATGAAAAGCGATGACAGCTCGGGGCGCGTCGCGTGCGCGTCGCCTGCGCGTCGCGTGCGCGTCGGCAGCAACATTCGTCGTTTTCACAACAAACAAACTTCAGTCCGTCGCTGAACTCACCTCTAAATCTCCGGTGAACGATCACGGGTGCCCCGGAAAGCTCTCCGGTCATGAAGTGACACATGAAGGGTGCTCGCATCACTCCTGACTTTCGTTTTCCTGTGAATCCGGTCACCGTGTCACCGGTCCGTCCCTCTTCTGTTTGCATAACGACAGAGCAAAATCCACCGGATTGCATGCGTTTATTTGAGCGTCTGTCTTCTGGCTGATGGTTTTGTTGTGATGTTTTGTCCTCCGACAGACTCTCAGTTTTTCTGAATGCATTAATGTTGTTTATTGGCTTGGATAACAACACTGGACTCTGGCTGAGCTGTCTGGCGCCCCCTGCAGGACGCGTTTCTGTATGTTCCGCACACAGACGAAAGGCAGGTGAGTTTTTCTTAACCATGTTTCCTGATAACAATCACTAAGTAACCTGTAATTCTCCAAATAAATGTAGATATAAATTTATTATCTGGGGAAGCAAAACAAGAGCTTGAACACGGTACTCATTCGGTTTTAATATTACACCTAGAATAACACCAGATCTTTAGCTGAGTAATCTGGATAGTTATTTCATTTCATATGCTTTATATGTTTTATTTTCTGACAGGCAAGTAGGACATCCTATCTTTGCATTTGGACTGAATGAACATTTTATGGCTCTACACCTTCCACAAAAATTATATATTTAGAGCATGTTACTGAGTGACCATATAAACATTTTACAACCCAAATCACAGTACTTTTCCACCTTTTTAATATCACCCAGTCCTTCTCTGTCCAGCAGCACCAGAGTGTGTCCTTATTTACAGGGTGTATATATATTTATATATAAACAGACACACATACATACATACATACCCTGCTATTGGACAACTTTATTGTGAGATAAATTAATCATATGAAACTTTTAACTAAGATGGAATCCTTTAAAAGTATATTAATAGTTTACATATATATATAATGTATGAAGAATTGCTCTGTGCATTTCAGATTCATTTTCAGTCTTAATCTATTCACGTTCAAATGAGCAACAACATAACTGAATTTAGTTCTCAGCAGTATCATTTTATTTGTGGGTTTTAATCACAAATAAAGGAGGAGAGGGGAGGAGGAGAGGAGGAGAGGAGAGGGGAGGAGGAGAGGAGAGGAGAGGAGAGGAGAGGGGAGGAGAGGAGAGGGGAGGAGGAGAGGAGAGGAGGAGAGGGGAGGAGAGGAGAGGAGGAGAGGAGAGGAGGAGAGGAGAGGAGAGGGGAGGAGAGGAGGAGAGGAGGAGAGGAGGAGACTTGCCGCGGGATCTTTCTCGAGTTCATGTTTCTGACATGATAAGTTTCATTAAGGGACTGTTATTTAAAACTGCCGCTGCACTAGCTGCGCTGATACGATAGGGGGCGCTGAGGTTGCTCAGGACAAGAAACCCATTTGCAGACCTGCTTCTTATATCGTCTGTATTTTTGTGTTTGTTTATTAACTTTAGATTTAAGAACTATAGAAATCAATTGGAGGTCAACATAACTAGGTGAGTGTGTTTTTTCTCTGTTTGAAAGGCCTGTCAGATGTCAAGACAAACTCATATTTCTGCGTGTTTCTGCATCATTTATCTAAGAAATGTGCATAACTGTGCGAAACAATAAAACATTTCCCAACATTGCAGGTAATTCCGTCCGTTTAAGTATTTAACCTGCGCAGACAAACAGAAAGTTTGCAATTTATACAGAAATCAAAATCACTAACTGCGCTTTCCATTAATAAACAACGCGGCCTCTCGCTTAGTTTGCATCATGGGAATTGTAGTTTTATTGGCCTTGTCTAGGTCAACTGGCTTATTTGTCTTTATTCGTATGTCACACCGCGTCATGTAATAAACAAACATTTAATATTGACTCAAATAAAACTAAGCTATTTGTTTTACATAATAATACATTGTAAAGTTTGTTGTTTTCATTCAGTGGACGGTTGGCGGTTAAGAACTACAAGTCCCACAATGCCCTGCGCCGCCCATAGGGTCATTCTGTAATACCGAACCGCTTCCGTGTTGTGTTTGTTAGTGAGAACAGACCCTGCGTGAGGTGACACCGTTTTGGTCGCTCTTTGCTGAGCAGACAGCAATGCTTTTGTAAGCCGCCGGACAGAGAGACGTCGCATCGGATTATGTCGTTGATTCCGGGCTCGAAGCAGAAGGACAGGCGCATTTTATGCGGGATGTGCCCGGACCCGCAGTGCCAGGCGAAGCTCTTCTTCCCCGCACACGCCTCCATCAGCATCGAGTGCACGGAGTGCGGCCAGAGACACGAGCAGAAGAACCTCTCCAGCGTGGAGGAGGTCACAGACCCGGACGTGGTGCTTCATAATCTGCTGCGAAATGCTTTACTTGGGGTGCCGGGCCCTCCCAGAAAGGGAACGGAGCTGGTTAAAGTGATGGGACTGTCAAACTACCACTGCAAGCTGCTGTCACCCATCCTCACCCGCTACGGCATGGACAAACAGTCGGGCGCTGCCAAACTCCTGAAGGAAATGAACCAGGGGGAGATTTTCGACTGCGCGCTCCTCGGGGACAGGGCGTTTGTCATCGAACAGGAGCATGTGTGTACTGTCGGCTACGGGAGGGACCGCTCAGGAAGTTTGATCTACCTGCACGACACTTTGGAGGAGATCAAGAAAGCGAACTCAAACCGAGAGTGTCTGATTCCCGTGCATGTGGACGGAGACGGACACTGTCTGGTCCACGCCGTGTCCAGGGCGTTAGTGGGACGCGAACTGTTCTGGCACGCCCTCCGAGAAAACCTGAAGCTGAACTTCAAGCAGAACCTCGACCGCTACAAAGCTCTCTTCCAGGACTTCATTGATGCAGCGGAATGGGAGGATATAATAAACGAGTGTGACCCGTTGTTTGTGCCCCCGGAGGGTGTTCCGTTGGGTTTGCGAAACATCCACATATTTGGTCTGGCGAATGTGCTTCACAGACCCGTAATTCTGCTGGACTCGCTGAGCGGCATGCGCAGCTCGGGCGATTACTCCGCCACCTTCCTGCCGGGTCTGGTCCCAGAGGAGCAGTGCCGGGGGAAAGACGGCGCTCTGAACAAGCCCATCTGCATTGCATGGAGCAGCTCGGGCCGAAATCACTATCTGCCTCTAGTTGGTATAAAGGGCATGCCGTTACCCCGTTTACCCTCTGCGCTGTTGCCAAAAGCGTGGGGCGTTCCTCAAGAGCTGATACGGAGATACGTGAACCTGGACCCGGGCGGCAGCTGCGTGATCGGGGGCGACCGGAGCCTGCAGGATAAATACTTGTTGCGACTTGTAAGCGCGATGGAGGACGTCTTCATGGACAAACACGGCATCCATCCCTCGCTAGTTGCTGACATTCACCAGTACATATACCGGCGCACCGGAGTTATTGGTGTACAGCCCGAAGAAGTCACGGAAGCGGCTAAGAAATCGGTGCAGGAAGGTCGTCTGCACCGCTGTCTCGTCTGCAACGCGCTGTCGGAGCTTCACGTGCTGGCCGAGTGGCTCGTACCCGGAGGGAAGCTCTACAACCTGGCAAAGGCGACCCACGGCACACTGCGTGGTGACAAGAACTACAGCTTTCCTCTCAACAGTTTGGTGTGCTCCTATAACACAGACAAGGACGCGCTGGTGCCCGACTACCAGCTCAGCTCCCTCACGGCTTGCGCCTGGTGCCACGGAACCTCCGTGCGGCGCGTCCGTGGCGACGGCTCCGTGGTTTATTTGGACGGAGATCGTACTAACACTCGCTCGCAGGGCGGGAAATGCGGCTGTGGGTTCAAGCACTTTTGGGAGGGGAAAGAGTTCGACAATCTGCCTGAAGCGTTTCCCATCACCCTGGAGTGGGGCGGCCGGGTGGTGCGGGAGACCGTTTACTGGTTCCAGTATGAAACGGAGCCGTCACTCAACAGTAACGTCTACGACGTGACCATGCGGCTGGTCACCAAACACTTCCCCGGTGAGTTCGGCAGCGAGATCCTGGTGCAGAAAGTGGTGAACACCATCCTGCATCACACGGCCAAGAAGAACCAAGACGAATACAACCCGGTTTCCGTGGAGAGCGCGCACGTCCCGCGCAGGGGCGACGGGGCAGACTCGAGCCCTCACCTGCCCACCAAAATCATCTTAACGGGGCAAAAGGGTAAAACGCTGCATAAAGAGGAACTGCTGATGAGCAAGACCGAGAGAGGGTTGCAGCACAGCATCAGCGAGCAGGCGGTTCTCTCCCAGCGCCGCGGCACGGACCGAGTGCGCCAGCAGGACAAGCCCGCAGACCCCCGGCCTTCATCCCCGTCCTCTTCATCATCCTCCGCCCCTCCCACTCCCTCTAAAGCCCCGTCCACCAGCGGAGAGAAGAAGATCCGTGTCACCACCAGCGATGGCCGGCAGGCGATGCTGACGCTACAGCCGCACACCACCTACGGCGACCTGCAGAGCTCCATCGTCCGGGTCTTCAGTTTGCCCCCCAGCCAGCTGTGCATCCGCCACGGCTTCCCGCCCCGAGAGCTTCCCCCGCCACGTCCCGAGGACCAGAACCAGCCAGTCGCCCTGCAGCACGGGGATCGCGTCTCAGTGGAAGTGCTGAAGGAGAGCCCGTCCGATGCTCAGCTGAACCAGACCCACACAGCCGAACCTCAGAGCCACTCTGACCCGCGTCTCAGACGCACGAGCAGCCGGGAGCTCCAGGACAACATCGACCTGGAGATGTCTTCACTTTGTCTCCTGGCAGCACTCATGGGTAAGATACAAGGTCCTGTAAGTGATGTTTTTCATTAGATGACTGTAAGTGTAGTCGTTAGCTGTGTGTAGTACATTAGTAATGAGTTGTTTTTAAGTCTTTGACTCTCTGGATGTGTGTTAGAAACCCACTGCTGTACAGAGATGAATGATTATTAACACAGTGATTGTTCTGACTGAACTTCTGTCATTAAAGCTGCAACCTTTTCTGCTTAAAAGTAAACTAAAATCACTTATGGAGCTAGTACACGTCAGATCAAATGCTCACTTATCTTACCCTGATTCACAACTGTAAGTTTAAAATGATTATTTATCATTTGAGCTGGAAATTACGTTTGGCTTCATTTGACTTCAATAACCTGCAATTTCATATTTCAGACATAGATGACAACAGGGACAACCTTTGATTCGATTTATTATTTTGGCCAAAATGAAATTCTGTACTGTTCCCTAAAAATATCCATCTAATTATCTGATGTTTTCATTTTTCCCAGGTGAAGATGTCTGGTCATATGCCAAGAAACTGCCACACCTGTTTCAGCAAGGAGGTGTCTTCTACAATATTGTCAAGAAAGACATGGGTACGTCTCTCTCGTGATAGAAAAGGAAGCTTAAAAAATAATAAGGTGTCAGTTCAATGTAAAATACATATAATAAAGTTTCATAAAGACAGAAATCCAGAATTCACTTCTGTACAGAAAGTGAATGAACTATAAAGTTCTGAGTCTGATTTCTGACAGTGTGAACTTTAAATATAAGTCTGCTTATTACAGATGCCCTCCCTTATTAAAATTTGTGACAATAAGTGATTGTTTTACATTAGCTTACTGTTGTGGTATGTTTTTCTGTCACATTGAAGGACGTGTCTAATTTAGTGGCTAAGACTGGCAGAACAGCTAGAATCTCTTGTAGTCTGTTTAACACCCGTGTTTGATCAGAGAATTCTGGGAATGTGGAATGAGCTTTGAGAGTTTTTCCTCGCCATCTGTTTGTTTTTGTCTGTGCTTGTGATCACTGAGCCTGTATTTAGTGAGGGTCCGTCTGTGTCTGCCAGAGATTTACTCTCCCAGTGATCAAAATCTGCATTTGTATCAGGTTTATGGTACAAACAAACACACACACAAACTGATTGGCACATGACTGGCAATTAACCAGTTGAAACTATAAAAATAGTCACAATTATACAAATGCTGATGTGAGGAGAGAGAGAGAGAGATGCATTTCTTGTTAGAAATGCATTTCTATGCATTTTCTATACATTTCTTTATAATTCCAGCTGTTGGGTCCAGTTGCCTGGTCCAGTTTGCTTCAACATAGTTAAAGAAAAAACATGAAGTAACCTGCAGTTTTGTGTGTCAAACAGAGTTGGCGACAGAGAGGCGAAAGTTACAGACTGCAGCTTGAGTTTGTTTAACTTTCCTACTAGTGTTTGTTCTGCTGCTGGCCAAAATTAATTTAACAATTATCTCAAATTATGAAATCAAATCTACATTAACCAAACATTTATATCCAGTAAATATGTACAAATGTCTGAGAACACCAGTGTAAATGATTTTATTTACGGTTTCATTCATTTAATTTTTTATTTTAATGACAGCATGCATAGAAGCTGACATGACAAGTTAAAAAGCTAATGATTCATTAAAAACGGTCAAATATTGCTGTGTTTGTTTCTAGAATGTTTCAAAGTCCTGAAACTTTTGGTCTGCACTGTATGTGCCAGAATGATCTTGAGTTTGTCATGGAATCAAAACAAGAAACTGCTGCAAATACTTTCAGCTAAACCAGCTTTTAAGATGTAAAAATCAAAGCAATATCAATACATACCATACAAAAAGTATATTTTGTTTCGGATAAATCTGTTCATTTGTCATTTTTACGCTGTTTTACTCAAAAGGATTGTTCTTTGTGTTACGTTATTGTAGTAGACAAAAACTGTGATGCATGTTTTTGTTGATGTCCACAATAAAGTAAAATAACAGTGTAAAATGCACATTGAGCAAACACGTATAATATAAGTATAATATAAGTATAAGTTATGAAATCAAGAGATGCAGTTACATGAGGCAGGTGTGTGTGACTGGTGTCTGATGTGTGCGTGTTTCTGTGTGAGGCTGATTCTCTCATTCTCTCTCTCTGTGTTCAGGTCTGTTGGATGGGAAGCATTGCACACTGCCCCATTTGTCTGGCAAGACGTTTGTGTTTAATGCAGCAGAGGAGCGACTGGAGCTGTGCGTGGACACCGCTGGTCATTTTCCTGTGGGCCCTGATGTGGACAACCTTGTTCAGGAAGCCCTTTCTCAGCTCCACACTGATGCCTCCTCCCGTAGTCACGAGGGAAGCCCCGCCCACAGTCTGCGATTGGGCTCTGGTGGTGCAGTGCGCAGGAAAGAACAGAACGTCACTGCCTTCCAGGGGAAAGGTCACTCACTGGGCTCTGCCCCTTCGGAGCATCCTCCAATCCGAAGACAGCACAGCAGCGGCATGGATCTCAGCGGCAGCGTTCGAGGGGAGGGGTTAACATTGTCTGGGGAGGAGCTAGTGCGTGTAGCCCCGGGCATGCTTACTCTACGAGAGGGCCGAGGCATGGGCCTGGAGCCTGCTGTGATTGAGGCCCAACGGCAGCAGTTACAGGAGATGGTCTCAAACATACAGGCATCCATGGATAAACACCTTCGCCAGCAATCTTCAGCAAGGCATGATGGGAAGGAAGAAGAGACTCCTGATAAAAGTGAAGACATGGAAAGTCACGGGGCAGAACCTCCCAGCACTTTTGAGCCCATGGACCAATCCTGATGCTTCGTTACCCCAGTGAGCTACCCTAGTAACACACACACACACTGTGATCCAACTAACCAATAATGGTGCCACCGATTTAATGACATATGTGTCTGCTCAGTGCAAAACGCATTCCTTGTATATTCTGGAGTCTTAAAACATGAAATTTAGAGTGGTTATTTAATGACCGGTGTGTTGAGTTTTCATCACAGCATACTTGCTGCACTAAGGCTGCACATTTTCTCAAGTGCACACTGAGTTAAGATCTCCCTTAAGCTTTGCCAGTATGTATAGTACTTAAAAATCAAAGTGCACTTTGACCCTCATGCTGGGTGTTTGATATAATCAATTTAAACACTTCGATTTAAACTTTAGCCCTGTGTTTACATCAGCTCAAAGTGTAGCTGAGTTATTGAGTGTGTGTTGTGTGTGTGATTAGTAGCAAACAGAGAGTCAGTGCAGTTCTGGCCCATCAGGCCCATCATAATTAGGCTAAAAACATTAAAAGCCTTACATCCTGGAAATGAGTTCCTGTAATTACCTTTCCACTAAACACACACACATGCAAATAGAGTTCACACACCTGTCTTAGCAGGTCAGCACGGAGTGACTCTTACATCAGAGTTAGAAAACTGGCCTTCGAACTCTTTTCTTTTTTTTACTGTTTTTGTGCAGCCCAAGACCTACCGAGGTGAGCTGTCAGGTCACACTGCCACACCAAAAAAATAATCATCATTATTTGGTTTTGTTGTGCTCTTTTGCATGTCCGTTTTTGTTTTAAACACAGTTCAATATAAGACAGTACAGACAATTTTTTGACAATAGTTTTTTGGATCTTTTGATTTCAGTACTGTAGTTACATTGTTACCCGTGTTCATTCATTGCTGATGAGGAGTTCATACAGGTTATACGGTTAAAGTGTTTCTAGCTGAATTCCAATCAAAAGGGAGAAAACCAGTATCTGTTACCTTGTCAAGTAAACTAAATAAACCAAATAAAAACAGTTTACAGTAGCCCTAGAGAGCCATAGAGAGCTGATCAGTTGGTTTGTGGAATGCCTGCATATCCTGAGTATACCCACAAAGTTGTAGAGGTTACTTTAAACCCGATGGAAATTCACACTTTAGATCTGTTCAGACTTAGCTGAGCTGTTGCTTTTACCCGGTGTTGCCAAAAACAGGTGAACAGACCTGTTGTTAACAGCCTTAACAAGTCTCCTGCCAGCTCCGATCTGCAGTGCGCAAAGGTGCCGCGTGTTAGATGAGCTGAATATCCCGGGAACAGGGCCTTACCTCGGATTGACCTGAGGTCCACAGTCAACTGACCGAGCTTGTTGAAGGTGTTTGGAGGTGTTTTAAATGATTGTCTTTATTTTAAGTGAACTAAAGTATGGAGAGCACTTTCCTGTGTGTGCGTGTTTATTAACATAACTGATCTTGCTGTGTAAAGAGCAGCAGAACAGAGACGTTTTACAGCTTCATGTAACAGATTCCAGTGCAAGTTGTTTATCTGACTGATGCCCTCATGATATATTGTATTTCAGTGTACAAAAGTGGTATATATTGTATTATACGTTCTGCTGTACAGATATTGAATCTGTTCCTCTTTTTTGGATTGTTTTCCTCTGTTTTTCAATAAAACAGCTGGATGATTTTATGCAGCTGTGAAATCTGCTGTGTACATGCATGATGACTTTTCAGCTTAGCAACAATAAAGTTATTCCATCTGTATGAAACCATGAGCTCACTGATTCTGATTTACTTACACTTGACAGCAAGTGTATTCTATGTCTGTCGATGGGGAAGACTTTACATTTACATTAGGCAGGTGATTTGATCAGTATGTGTGTTCACCAGGAATCAAACCCACAACCGTTGTGCTGTTATCTGACCAGTGATGACCAGCTGAGCTACAGGAACAGAAGACAAATTTTCAAAACCCAGAACTATTTAAGAGGTATTTAGTTTCACATATTCAGTTCAACAGCTACTACATTGAAAATGTATTACTGTGACACAAATCTACTGCAAGACTCAAATGTCAAGAAAAGGTTAACTAGATAATTGTTCAGTATCTTCATGGGGATGTCAAACTATGCTCTTATTTTAGGACTGTTGATTATTATTAAACCGATAGTTGTGGCCCTGCATGTTGATTGGTAAATACAGCATTAAAGTTTGGCTGAAATACAGGATGTAGTAACAGCTATGAGGTGATAAACCTGTTTACATCTCTCTGAGCGTTCATATTTATGTTCATATATATGCATATTTATAGTACTATTAAAATGCACTTCAGTACATAACTAGAGTGAGTTTAAACATACAATCCGCTTGCATTAGATGAGCGATTCTCTCAAGCGGCGCATTGAACCCAGAACCTCCTGCCACCTGCCGACAGCTGAACTCACGAAACCCACCTGACCTTTTCCTCCTGGCCATTTACTTACTGTCTCTTTTTGTTTCATACTCCCAATGTCTTAAAGCTCCAATCTGTAACTTTGTTGGTTAAAATGCACAAAAATAAGTTATTGAGCAAGTACACCACAGATTCCCAACAGTACAACAATAATAATGTTTAATTTGAGCTGTTCCCAGAAAACATCAGCTTGGTTTCTTTTGACTTTAACGTAGAAATAAAAAGTATGTAAAGTGACCTGCAGTTTTGTGTCAAACAGAGATGGCGACAGAGAGGCGAAAGTTACAGACTGCAGCAGGGGTGTAGCTTTGGGGAGCTCTGAAGGGAGGGCGGGATCTTATGCTTTCAGAGCTAGCTTGCTATTACTAGCCTCTTCAAAATTGCCTACCCTACCTTAAATTTGTTTATGGATCAGTTAGAGTGACAGTACTGGCACGATATTTATATTAATTTACCTTGCAATAAGGATCAGTTCTGTCACTGTTGTCATCCGTCCACATGTTACTAAATTAACACATTTCTCACAGCATAATGATAATGTGGAAATAAGGGTAAATGACTCTTACTTGAGCAGGTATCTGTGGAAGGGTTGTGACTGGCATCAGGTGTGGGCGTGTTCGAGGGCATGTTCTCTGCTGAGCTTTGATGACAGGGAGCAGTCAGCTGCCTGTGGTGAGGAGTTCAGTACAGGGTTTTGTTTCTGCAGGACGGGAGTGGGTGTAGCGCCCGAAGACGCTTGAATCACAGGGCTCACAGTTTCACCTGCTCTTCATCATCATCATCTTCATTATCATCATCTACAGTACAAAAACAGGAAGGCCTCTTACCAAGACACATGATGACAAAACTGGTGTATGTGGATAGGACTGGAGTTAGTTTACCCCTGCTGAATTCTATCCTGAGGATTTCTTTTCCTGCTGGAAGTTTGCAGTGAAATGATCCATATTCTGATATCCATGCTCCACCTTTTCCAAACACGTTTCTGCCCTCTGCTATCCTGACAGACACGATGAAAGAATGAATGATTAAGACCCAAAGAAATAGAAGTGATAAATGTCTGATAGCTTGAAATGCATTTGTGATAATAATTACAGTTGTGATTCTTTGAATCTTACACACTGTTGGAGGAACGGCTTTGCATTCTGTTGGAGAGAGATTTAACTAAATATTGTGTATATTGATTCAGGTATGTTATAAAACAGGTTCTGAGGACATGTAAGCGACCTGTAAGAAGACAGCCATTTCAGACTGATGTGTACCTGCACAGGTGAGTCATTCAGATATACAGAAACAGACATTATATAGGATATAAATCAGGGTAAAACATTTCACTGTTGTCATTACTGTTCATATATCTTTCTCTGAGTGTGTGTACTAGTATTTTTGGTTTAAATCATGTCAAATGTTTACTGAGGGTTAGGTTTAAGGGTGGGTTTAGGGATAGAACATTTGTTTATAAAAACTATTACATCTGTGGTGAGTTCCTGTAAAGCACATATGCATGTGTGTACTTGTGCTGTAGGCCACTGATGTAATCGAGTTTCTCCTGTTGTTGGCACATCTGCGGCAGAGGTTGTGCTGGCACGGTAAGATCACCACCGGTCTGGTGAAGATCTCCAGGCAGATGGGGCACATCAGCTGCCTCTCCAGACCCTCCATGACGTCACACGTCCAGTGCACGTCTGCTCTGATCTGACGCTCATCACGCAGTCACCAGCTAAATATTTAGCAAAAATTAACAAGTAAAAATATAAAATAAACCTTTAAAGTGCTGCATGGAGAAATAGCGTCCATCAGAACTGTCACCATGGTTACCTGGCTGGTGTGGAAGCTCATGAGGGAATACAGCAGTACTGCACCACTGGACAAGCCTTCAAACACAATACAAACACCTGTCAACCTGACACAAATGATACTGTACAGCCTTACCTTAGAAACATCACTGTCAGTGGACACAACTAGCATGTATAAAATGTTTTTTAAACATTTACTGCAACTAAACTGGTAGACCATCCTGTTCGCAACACCAAGGTCATGGGTTCAATTCTCAGTGAATAAACATACCGGTATAATGTGCAGCCTGAAAGCAGAAACCGATCTGAATGCAATGACGGGATGTTTTACCTGCCTGTCAAACTCTGTATGTGTTCAGGTGTTGGAGGGTCGTGGCTTTAGAGAGCTCTGAAGGCAGGGCGGCTTTTTATGCTTTCAAAGCTAGTTTGCTATTGCTAACCCCTCTGAAATTTGTCTACCCTACCTTAAAAACACAAAACATTATTTAGGTTATTTTGTGATTTTAATTCTTTTCTTACTTTTTAAGTCGAGGTGCATGCTGGGAAACAGTTTCTAATATCAGGTCACCTGAACATAATGTCAGAGGTGTGAAAACACTTCCAAGGACAATATACTGTGTGTGTGAACACTGTGTGTGTGTGTGTGTGTGTGTGTGAACACTGTGTGTGTGTGTTTGTTTGTGTGTTTGTGTTTGTGTGCTGCAGCTGTTGGCTTTAGTTGAGTTGACAGTATGCCTCTGGGAGCTGATTCTAAAAGTAAATTCCTCTAATCGCACATGCATGCCTAACCCAAACACCGTTTTATTATAGATCAACTGTTAGCCAGTCACTCTGAATATTTCATAGCTGATGAAGCCACACTAACACACATAGCTTAAGAATGTATGAATTAATGGGGCTTTACAGCTCTTGTGTGATGCTGCTTCCAAAAATTTCATAGTGTCCCCTTTCAGTTGTATTTATATCCATGTATACATATATGTGTGTGTGTTCACAAGGGTGGAGTTAGTCAGATTCCAGCAGGGTCTCTTTCTGAAGTATCAGTTTCTCTCTGCACCGTTTCTGTGTGTGGTTCTGTCTGGTTCTGTAGCTTTACTTTTAGGGACGTGTTGAAGACAGTCAGAGATGGAGAAGAAGGGTGAGCTCATGCTGGGAGTCGTGGATGAATCCGGGCAGCCTGTCTCAGCTCTGTCCATCCTCTCTCTGCTGGAACGGGTGTCTACAATCATCGATGGTGTCCAGGCGAGCCAGCAGCGCATGGAAGAGCGACAGCAGCAGCTGGAAAACTCAGTCAGTGCCGTCCAATCTGAGCTGCTCAAACTGACTCGCGACCATGGTGCCACAGCGACCACCGTCGACAAACTGTTCCAGAAGGCCCGTCGCGTGAACACGCATGTTAAAGAAGTGCGCTCGAGGGTGGAGAAACAGAACGTGCGTGTGAAGAAGGTGGAAACTACACAGGATGAGCTCCTTACACGCAACAAGTTCAGAGTTGTTATCTACCAGGTACACACACACTTCTCTTAAGAATAAATTCACTGCATGTGTGTGATGTGTAATTGAAGGTTTGGCTTTTCATGTTTTCAGGATTTAGCAGTAAACTGGGCCCTGTACTGTCAAACTAACATCTGTTGTCTCGGCAATAGGGGGCACACTTGAGAATCTTTTTCTCTGGAGCTGATTGGGTGCTTATTCCTGCAGGGTGTCAAATAAAGAAACTTGAAATATGCCAATTCAGCAGACATCCAGAAAGAAACAACCCAAACCATCATTTTGTAATTTTTAAGATCATGTGGTTATAGAATTAGAGTTATCAAAGATAAATAGTTCTTTTATATTCATAAATACAAAAATTAATTCTTTAGAAGTTTAATTTTGTTGGTGTGTTTGGGTGTATGTGTGTGTGTGTGTGTGTGTGTGTGTGTGTGTGTGTGTGTGTGTGTGTGTGTGTGTGTATTCTTAGCTCTCCTAATATAGCTTGCTCACACAGCTGAAAATCCACTTTAAATTACTCCCTAAATAGGGAGTTTATACATACATAGACCTTCATTCTAACTCCAAGAATGAAACTACAAGAATTTTCTACAGGGACAATAAAGATCTGCTGCGGTTCAGTGAGAAGTGGTCTCGTGTTGAACCTGAACACTAATTACATGATGTTTAGGGTAAATCTGAAATCGATAATACCACAATAAA
This sequence comes from Chromobotia macracanthus, assembly GCA_036877525.1. NCBI lineage: Eukaryota > Metazoa > Chordata > Actinopteri > Cypriniformes > Botiidae > Chromobotia > Chromobotia macracanthus. Next base: position 724,341 of record JAZGTH010000003.1, read on the forward strand.
TGTGACAAAACTCAGACAACACTGTGTGTAGACTGATCAGAACTAGATGATTCTGTCTGTCCAGATGTATTAAATACAAGTCACAGTTTATAAACCTGTGCACCCCAGTGTCTTAGAGCTGAATAAATCAGCCACACAGATTTCAGACAGTTCTTGCCATTTTCATCAGACAGTAATTAAACAGATTGTGGGCGGTCTGTGACGGGTCGTCTGGGACTGAGACATGGAATATAAAGAGGAGAGGAGAGGAGGGGCTGGGCTGGGTGGACTTTCCCAGTGTAACAGGTGAAACTAAATGAGTGAACAACATGAATAGTCCTCCAGCACACCTTTAATTGTAAATAAACTTATACACACACAATCCACATCCGAAATCCACAGATCTTCTTTATTCACTGTTGTATGAAGGCAGATGTCAGTGTGAAATCTGTGTTGTCCTATAAAATAATGATCTCTTCTGCCGTCTTCTGTCTGCCACTGCAGGGTGAAACTGAAGTTCCTTCTGTTGCTGTCACCAAGACCCCCAAAGGGGCAGGTCTAGCTAACCTGGAGGTGGAGCCAGATGAATATGACATCCCTGCTGACCTATCATCTGATGAGGAGTACATGGTGGTAGACGAGGCGGAATCATCTCGGGGGGCACGTCTCAAACAGACAGGGTTAAAAGGTCTTGAGAACATCAAAGCTGCATTCTCCAAAGAGAACATGAGCAAGACTCGGGAGAAGACCCGAGAGAACCTCAGCAAAACCAGAGACAGCCTGAATAAAACAGGCCAAACACTTGGAACCAAAATCAACAACTTTGGTGAGAAGATTGTTCCCCCTGAGCAGAGAGAGAAGATACGTCAGAGCGGAGAGCGACTGAAGGATAACATCGCTAAGAAAGCGCCCAGTAAAGAATCATTCCGGATCAAACTGAAGAAGGAACGCACTGTCGCTGAGGGCCAGGAGGGTGCAGAGGCGGAGCCTGCGGTGACTCCGCCCAAGGGAAGGAAGTCAAGACCAGATGTGAGCTACACAGAGGTGGTTACTGAGAGCAAGAGGGAGGGTCCAATATCAGAGGAAGGAGCAACTCGTATCCAAGAGGACTGAAAGGAAAATTCACCACAGAAACTACAGGGAAGGAAAGAAAAGGTGAAAAGAAGGATGAGAAAAAGTGAAAATGAAAGCGGTTTTTGAGGTGTGACAGAAAGAATGCATTTTCAAATGTTTTCAAACAATAAATTAAATTAAGTTTGCAACACTAAATGTGTTTGCACTGTTTATATAACCATTGGCTGCTTGTAAAATGTATTAAAATTTTAATAAAATATAATATTTCCTGTCTAATGTGTTCTGTTATTCTGCATTGTGTGTAAGTGGTCAGATATTAATCACACACACATGTAGACCTCAGAAGTTACATCACACAGGTGTAATTTTTTTCACACAATGGAGAAAATATTTCTTTTTATATATAAATATAACAAGGAATATTCTCCATTACTTACTGACATCATCTGATTTAATGACATGTTGGGAGAAGGATTTTGAATGTCAAGATTTTGAATTTTAACATTGCCCTTATTGTTTTCTTTAAGTATATGTGTACTGCTTGTTTGTTGTTGTATAAATGATTAAGTTAAAATGTGTGCACGTCAATGTTTCTGTTTTATAGTCTTTACCTCTCACACTTCTCTGACTCCTCCTATGAGTGTTTCTCCACCAATCTGCTGACAGGCTCTGTGTGCTTGTCAACGAAGTCCCCATCTACTGGCCAATGGTTACTATATAGTAACAGAAGACAGTTTCAGCACAGATGATGAGGGTAACATCACCCTGACACCCTCACAAACCTCAAAAAATGTGTATATGTGTGTGTTCTAAGTTATCTAGTTCAACGTTCAGCTGCAGTTATAATTAAGTTTCTGTTTTAGATAAACAGTTTCAGCCTCTGAAAGGTTAATACAGCATTTCAGCTCTGCTATAATACACAATAACCCCTGCTATCACACAAAACATGTTAGAAAACTGCGTAGTGCATCACTGTGCAACATCCGGACAGGCCGAATATTCACTTCAGCTTACATGTTAGTGACTATATCAGTTAGCAGAAGTCTGGAAGTCTAGAAGAACTATTTTGAAACTGGAATTTTCTTAAAGCTGCTCGCCGTAACTTTTGCATCTCTGTCGCCATCTGTTCTTTTCTTTATAAATCAGACCCAACAGCTCATTATAAATCATTACTATAAACTTACTGTTGTAAGTCAGGGTAAGGAGAGTATAGAACACTGATCTGTCATGTTCTTAATAAGTTTTTTGTTCATTTTAACCAAAAGGTAACGGATTACAGCTTGAATAAAATTACTTGTCTTTGATTTTATTAAGAAACAATAGTACTGCTTCTTATAGTTATTGGCTCAGTAAAACAATGCTGAACTTGGTTGTTTTTGTGTGCATGTAGAATATTCAGACGACGGCACAGAGTAAGAAGGTCATTGGCCAGCCTTCTGAGTGATGTGAGCCAATCATGTGAGTCCTGGCTGGGAGGAAGTGTTTTAAGAAGATCTAACCTCATCAGCCCCCTCCAGTCATCATCATGGATGGAGTTAGACCACAGCTGTGAGACAGATGCACTCATCAGCTTCACATACGGTGAGACAGCCTTCAGTTATGTTCTGAAACTGCTGAATCTATTTACAGCAACATATCATGTCCATTTTCTACGGGGTCTGCAGTCTCACAGTAATTCCAGCTAACGGAATGTTCTCAGAATATTGGGTGACGTTCTCTAAAAGTTCTTTCAAATCTTAAAAAAACATTCTTGCAATAACGTTAGCAGAACTTTTTAATGTTATTTATTTTATATCAAAAACGTTATTTGTACGGCAAACATGTTAAAAACATTACAGAATTAAAAAATGTTTGAATAACATTCTTAAACTGGACATTTTGAACATTCCTACAACATTCAGACTAACTTTTTTGTTACTAATTGAAATATTAGGGACATGTCCTTACAACCTAAAATTGTTTGCTAAGATTACCTATATATGTTTTTTGTTTGTAGATTGAAATATTGTGTATTTTTATGAACGTTTGTATTTTCTTCTTGTATATAAGCAGATCCCACAAATTCTGTTCTGTCTCCAAATAAAGTGACCCCACAGACTCTACTGGATAAAGACGAGCCTCGACCTGAATCATCATGCTCCTGTATACACTCAATATAGTCGCTCTAGTGAAGTCCCACCTTCTAGTAGAATTAACCAATAATTAATACCAATAATCGCTAAACACCCACAATTCTGTGGGGAACCGGCTCTGTACAGAGAAAATGAACAGGTTTTCATAAAGAGGGTTTTAAGGATTCATTGAGAGGCTCTGCTGGAAAAACAGTGTGGTTTAAGACTTGAACCTTGAGACTTGAAGAATTTTTTTAAGAGATTTGTTTGATGCTGTACAAAAGTTTATAGTGTATGGTCGTTTTATTGTTTATTCTCAGTTTTGAAAGAAAAAAGGAAATTAAAGCAAAAATTATGTAAAGCGTTTCAATTTTAAAGGTTTTAGGTGTTAAAAATCTGAACACAAACATTTCCGACAGCCAAAAACTAAAGCGCATTTAGCTTGTAGCCATCAGAAATGTGTGTTTATGTTCATTGTTGTGTAAATTAAATCTTTTCATAGTACCAGTGAACAATGAAATATATAGTACAAAACAATATTTCTGCATAAGCTTGTCAATAATTGGTGTTCTATACAAAAATGGATCATTGTTACAAAAATCAGATAGATAAGGGAGAAAAACATTAAAAAGCTTAGAGATGATATGTCTCCCAATGTTTTCCCAATAAATGATGGGGGAAATTAAAAATCTTGTTTCTTGGTGTTTGTTTTGTCTTGCACAATTGTAGAATTAACACTGTGTATAAAGCCAAAAGGAAAGCTTATTGCTTTTTGAATGGTATAAATTTACATCCATCATAATTTCTAAAAAAGCATATTGTAACAGAAAAAACTGGAAGGAAAAGAAAACAATATATTCAGTGATGGGAAGTGTTCTCCGTCCTTTGAGCGCTGATGCAGTAAAACTGTAACTACAGTTACATTAGTAATTGCTTACATTTACAAACTCCTATCAATGCATATGTATTGGAGTTTATAAAAACTGCCGTGTTAAACACTTGGAGACAAACATTCTTTTTTGACAATGTTTATTTTTATTAAATAATACAGATAAATCCAGTTAGTTTCACATAACTGCAAATATAAAAGTAGAATCTATTATTATATCTAATTTAGATGATAACAAACTCATTATTGAAACAAACACACAGCCTGTACATTAGAGACTTTATGTGCAATTGTCTATTTCTTTCGAAAATGCCGGTATGTCTCTGACCCTTTGTGCACATGCTTGTAAGAGTCTTTATGTCACTTCTGGCTCAGATGTTTTAATTCACACTTAATTAACTTTGTTAGTTTTTGTGATTGATGTTGTAGAACAAACCTCTGACTGCAAAGTTACACTCTGTAGGTAGCATGACACCTCCACCAACCACTGAATATGAGGTAAAAAACTGTACACACAAACAAACAAACAAACCACACACACACACAGTCCTCATTCTGCATGTTGTACTGTGAAAGTCAGGGCAGTTTCTTGCTGTGTGTGTGCTGGTATATGTGAGAGTGTGTGTAAGTCAGGGCGGAGTTTCTTGCTGTGTGTGTGCTGATATATGTGAGAGTGTGTGTAAGTCAGGGCGGAGTTTCTTGCTGTGTGTGTGCTGGTATATGTGAGAGTGTGTGTAAGTCAGGGCAGAGTTTCTTGCTGTGTGTGTGCTGGTATATGTGAGAGTGTGTGTAAGTCAGGGCAGTTTCTTGCTGTGTGTGTGCTGGTATATGTGAGAGTGTGTGTAAGTCAGGGCGGAGTTTCTTGCTGTGTGTGTGCTGGTATATGTGAGAGTGTGTGTAAGTCAGGGCAGAGTTTCTTGCTGTGTGTGTGCTGGTATATGTGAGAGTGTGTGTAAGTCAGGGCAGTTTCTTGCTTGTGTGTGCTGGTATATGTGAGAGGTGTGTAAGTCAGCGGAGTTTCTTGCTGTGTGTGTGCTGGTATATGTGAGAGTGTGTGTAAGTCAGGGCGGAGTTTCTTGCTTGTGTGTGCTGATATATGTGAGAGGTGTGTAAGTCAGGCAAGTTTCTTGCTGTGTGTGTGCTGGTATATGTGAGAGTGTGTGTAAGTCAGGGCAGAGTTTCTTGCTGTGTGTGTGCTGGTATATGTGAGAGTGTGTGTAAGTCAGGCGGAGTTTCTTGCTGTGTGTGTGCTGGTATATGTGAGAGTGTGTGTAAGTCAGCGGAGTTTCTTGCTTGTGTGTGCTGGTATATGTGAGATGTGTGTAAGTCAGGGCAAGTTTCTTGCTGTGTGTGTGCTGATATATGTGAGAGTGTGTGTAAGTCAGGGCGGAGTTTCTTGCTGTGTGTGTGCTGATATTGAGAGTGTGTGTAAGTCAGGGCGAGTTTCTTGCTGTGTGTGTGCTGATATATGTGAGAGTGTGTGTAAGTCAGGGCAGAGTTTCTTGCTTGTGTGTGCTGGTATATGTGAGAGTGTGTGTAAGTCAGGGCAGAGTTTCTTGCTGTGTGTGTGCTGATATATGTGAGAGTGTGTGTAAGTCAGGGCAGAGTTTCTTGCTGTGTGTGTGCTGGTATATGTGAGAGTGTGTGTAAGTCAGGGCAGAGTTTCTTGCTGTGTGTGTGCTGATATATGTGAGAGTGTGTGTAAGTCAGGGCGGAGTTTCTTGCTGTGTGTGTGCTGATATATGTGAGAGTGTGTGTAAGTCAGGGCAGAGTTTCTTGCTGTGTGTGTGCTGATATATGTGAGAGTGTGTGTAAGTCAGGGCAGAGTTTCTTGCTGTGTGTGTGCTGGTATATGTGAGAGTGTGTGTAAGTCAGGGCAGAGTTTCTTGCTTGTGTGTGCTGATATATGTGAGAGTGTGTAAGTCAGGGCAGTTTCTTGCTTGTGTGTGCTGGTATATGTAGAGTGTGTGTAAGTCAGGCAGTTTCTTGCTTGTGTGTGCTGATATATGTGAGTGTGTGTAAGTCAGGGCGGAGTTTCTTGCTGTGTGTGTGCTGGTATATGTGAGAGTGTGTGTAAGTCAGGGTGGAGTTTCTTGCTGTGTGTGTGCTGGTATATGTGAGAGTGTGTGTAAGTCAGGGTGGTGTTTCTTGGTGTGTATGCGCAGGTACTGCTTCCCTGCAAATCGTTTCCCGCAGTGTGTGCACTCGTACGGTCTATCTCCAGTGTGGACGGTCTGGTGAGCTGTGAGATGGCCAGACTGAGTAAAGCGCTTCCCGCACTGCTCGCAGCGATACGGCCTTTCTCCAGTGTGAATGCGCATGTGTGTGTCCAAACTCTGTGACGTAGTGAAACTCTTCCCACAAATTGAGCAGATGAAGTGTCTCTTGTTGGCTCTGCCTCCCTGCAAAGTGCCCAGCTGGCCATAGAGATTCAACCCTGAAACGTCACCCAGAGCAATTAGTCGCTGTGCAGCGAACACAGATGATGGGGATACAGATGATTGGTCTGACCCACCGATCATCTGCGGAGAGGTTTGCGAGTGTGCAAGCGTTTTACGGACAGAGTGCGTGGCCCAGTCAGAGACCGGGTCCAGGCCCGCTTTCACACACAAGTCTTCTTGAAACACTCGATGAAGATGGGATGTGTGCGCCTCCGACACGGTTTGTGACAGGGAGAAGGAAGCATCATCAGAAACCGTCAGATCGATACTGGAGTGTTGGGACTCATCGGCACCTGAGTGTGTGTCGGTAAGCATAAGTGTGTGAGAGTGTGTGTCGTACTCAGGAGAGTGAGCAAGTGTTTGGGAGTCCTGCCCTGAGATCTCAAAAACTTCTGGTTTAGGAGAGTCCTGAGTCACTGCAGAGACACTTTCATCTTCATCTTCATCATCATCACCATCATCTGTTTAGAAACAAAACACATTAGTGTGGAAGGGTTCGGTATAAGTCATTCCTGTTGTGCAGTATTAATAATGAATAACTGTATGTAACTTTACATACTTTTCATTACATGTTGAAGGAAGTCAAGCTGACAGCTCAGATTATAAGTCATTATGATCTTACTGTTGTGAATGAGGGTAAGATAAAACACTGATCTGTCATGTACTTGCTTTTAATTATTAAAATCTTTATCTTTTTAAACGTTTTAACTTTAATCACAAACCTTTCTAGCATTAGTTACTAAAGAAACCTGTGGACAATAAAACGATAACAACAGCAGTAATCTGACCTCTCAGGGGCGGCTGGTCTTCCTCTTTGATCCGCGTTTGTACCGGGTCTTCCTCACGGGACTCACGGGGCTGGGAACATAAACGGCAGGGCAGACGATCAGCACACGCCGCGCGTTATCGCGGTACTTCCGTAAACGCGGACGGATGAATGAAGGCTCATCTCACCTCCGCCGCGGTCTCCGGGCTCTCGGCTCCTCCGTCTCCGGGCGTTTTGCTGCTCACCGGCGCGCCGTCACACCGGGCGTCCCGCGCGATGATGGCCTCTATGAGCCGCAGTTTCCGCCGGAGCTCCTCGTTCTCCTTCTGGTGGCGCGAGATCTCGCGGTGCAGAACCGCGTAACCGGCGTCCACGAGCCCGCAGAGCTCCGCCACCGCCGCGCGCGTCAGCGACTCCATGATGGCCGCGAGCTGCGTGTGAAGCGCCCGGTGATCCGCCATCTGATCGCGTGTGTCCGGTGACTTCCGACACTTCCCGCGTTGCTCCGGTTTGCCGTCTGAACGGGTGTAAATGCTCCGACACGGTTGCTATAGCGGAGGCTGTCGTCCGGTGTTTCCGGTGTCAAAATAAAAGTCTCTGATGCAGCCCACCAGCTCCTGCCGCAGCTGACTGTTAGTATTACTGCATAACGTCTTACATAAAGAACATTAAAATAACGTTACAGGAAACATTTGTCCACACAGGCTCCAGCAGCTCCTAACAAAGACTGCACAGCTCTGTCCAGCTGAGAGATTTCTGTCGTATTTCCACATTTAGACAGACAGATTAAACAACACAAGCCCATAAATCATCTTTAAAACACTGTGGATGTGAATGGCAACACAATAGAGTCATTAAACAACACCCGACTGTTCCTCTGACAGTGAACAGCTGCTGAGAATTAAAGTAATACAATATAATCATACGACTCTCATTTATTAATATCTTCTGAAGAGAAATGATACGTTTGTGAAAGAAACCACTCTATCCTATACACAGAAGGGCAGCCATAACAAATAATACTTCACAAAGAGTCAATCTGAAGTGAATAGTTTAATAAACTCCCTCTGCACACACCACATTCAGTTGCAAAAACAACCGTACCTCATAAATCTGTACTTAGATCAGTTTTTTAATTGCCATTACCCATACAGCTCTTCCAGCATAATATGAGAGAAGACTACATACAGTTCAGTAACTAGTCACTCTTCCATCTGTGTCAGAAAGAACGATCCAAACATGAATAAAGGCATACAGTCAGGTATATCAGACAGACAGACATGAGTGAGCAGGCTGGTCTATCTGCGGCTGGTGCTGCCAGATTTCCTCTTCCCAGCAAGCAGATGTTTAGGTTTGAGGTCAAACACATGTCGGTCAGATTCACCCTTCCTGCACTGCCTGTTCATCTCCTTCTGTGAGCTCTTCATCATGGTCTTCACCTTCTTCAACATCTAGGCAAAAATGAGGAGAAACTGGGTCTTAAAAACAGGCATTTTAAGAACAAGTGAAAGCGCTCTCTGTATCCCGCTACATGACTAAATAAAGCAGAGACCGGTACAGTAGAGCTTTTTTACCATTTCAGCCACTACTGTTTATAAACTGATAAAACCAGTGCTGCAAAAAATGTGATCAGATTGCAGAGCTCTACACTATAGGTATATGTGGGCGGTACCTTTGCATCTCTGACTCCTGATTGGTCCCTTGGAGGTCGTGAGGCACTCTGACTGCGGGTACGTGATGTCGGTGGGGCTGACACCTCCCGCTTCCTTTTCCGCACCAGAGAGCGAGATCGCCGAGCGTAGTGACTCTACAGGGACAAACAATTAACACAAGCAAGATCAATGGACAGAAACACATCACAAAACAGTTACAGGTTTATGGAAAGGCATAAAATTATGCATGCTGCTTGTAGTTACCTCATCCTTATCGGTCAAGTCCAAACCCAGATCAGCCATCTCCTTCTCCAGAGTTGCTCTTTCCACCTGCATCCACATCAAATTAAACCGTTTTTAACCAGCTGGTTCATGAACTGTTTGCTTTTTTTAGCAAGCAGTGGGTGTGATCTGTGACTTATAGGTTCGTCTCAAGTCAGGGTGGCGATCTTTTACAGAAACATTTTTTGTTACATTTGTTGAAAGTCCAGACACATCCTGACAGCAATCACTAAGTGGTACAAATACAGTTGTGTACACAACTGTGGAAAGTGCAGGACCATTCGGTACAAATGCAATGATAGGATATCCTACCATACCTTTAAGATGAACAACAAAAATGTTCCCATTATCATCATCTTCAAAAATGAATCATTATGGAAATTTCAATTTAAAAGCCCTTAAAAAATATTAAAATGTGCTATCTTAAATCAGTCATGGCTTCCGTCTATGAAACTGTTTTCTATGACATATATTCAAATAAGACAGCGAGGCGGACCTTCTTGGCTGTGCGGGGCATTCTGGGTCCTTGTGTGTCTTTCTCTCTGGATGCGAGAATCTTCAGTTTCCGCTTTTCTCGAATCTGACTGGCCAGCTGCCGAATCTCCTTCATCTCCTCATCCTCACTCTCTTCCTCAGAGTCGTACTCTCCAGCCTGCTCACGCAGCTCCTCTTCCTGTTCCAAGTCTTCCAGTCTCTGATCAAAGAATTCAATTCCATTTTAATGTCTTTACACAATGTGCAGTCGCAAAGAGACTGTACTGAAACATTTTAGCACAGAAGAAAGAAATCATTGTTACTTGATCTTAATTGGTAGAGTTTTGTGTTAGCAGTGCAAAGGGTTTAGGTTCGATTCCCAGGGAACACACAAACTGTTTAAGTGTATACTGGATAAAAGCATCTATATGTAAATTATATTACATTAGATTATAATAAAAATATGCAACAAAATATCAAGTAAATAAAGACAAACATGGCAGAGAGCAAAAAAAATCTGATATAAGAATTTTGGGATTGATCAGACTGAGCTGGAGAGAGACGCAAGAAAATGTGTAATGTAGTAAAGTTTGAGTCACAATGTTTTGTGGTGTTTCATACCTTCATGATCTCTGGGTCGATGTAGTCGGCAATATTGTGTCCTTCCCAAATCTCAGGAATCTTATCGTGTTTTTCCACTGGATTCATCAAATCCCAGTATTCTGAACACACACACACAGATGTTTTTTAGACACAATTAGAACATGCATATTTTTGAGTTACATACAAGTATGTGCACACGACTCGTACTCTGTAGGTCCAACGTGTAATCGTCACCCAGCTCCATCTCCAGATCTCTCTCCAGTTTGCGTTTGGGAGCATCCGTCTCCATTGCCTTCCTCCGGAGCAGCGCCCCTTCTGGAATAAAAGGAGGCCTTTCCTGCACCACAAAAACACAAATCATACTCCTAATTAAAGGGACAGTTCAACCTAAAACTGTAAAATCAGCCTCATTTCATTTCAAACCTGAAGCCCATTGACTTGCACTGTATGGACTCAAAACCATTGAGACATTTCTCTGAATATCATCTTTTGTGTTTCACACACAAGTAACAGTCTACATGCTTTTGTCTTTCCTAGTGGGTGTTTATACCTTCTCATCTCTCTTAGTGGGTACTGCCAGGTGAAGTCTGTTCAGAACATCATGGACCTTCTTGCCCTTCATCTTAGTGTCCACACGGTGAGCCAACAGCTGATCGCATGCCTGTAAATGAACACACACCTTGTAAAGTCAGTTGCAACTTCCTGTTTAGACAGATTTAACCACCTGTTGGGCCATGGCTCGAAAAAACGGTGCATGAAGCTGATTTCAGTGAGCGTGCTGATGAAGGTGTGACGTGGAGCTGATTTCAGTGAGCGTGCTGATGAAGGTGTGACGTGGAGCTGATTTCAGTGAGCGTGCTGATGAATGTGTGACGTGGAGCTGATTTCAGTGAGCGTGCTGATGAAGGTGTGACGTGGAGCTGATTTCAGTGAGCGTGCTGATGAATGTGTGACGTGAAGCTGATTTCAGTGAGCGTGCTGATGAATGTGTGACGTGGAGCTGATTTCAGTGAGCGTGCTGATGAATGTGTGACGTGGAGCTGATTTCAGTGAGCGTGCTGATGAATGTGTGACGTGGAGCTGATTTCAGTGAGCGTGCTGATGAATGTGTGACGTGGAGCTGATTTCAGTGAGCGTGCTGATGAATGTGTGACGTGGAGCTGATTTCAGTGAGCGTGCTGATGAATGTGTGACGTGGAGCTGATTTCAGTGAGCGTGCTGATGAATGTGTGACGTGGAGCTGATTTCAGTGAGCGTGCTGATGAATGTGTGACGTGGAGCTGATTTCAGTGAGCGTGCTGATGAATGTGTGACGTGGAGCTGATTTCAGTGAGCGTGCTGATGAATGTGTGACGTGAAGCTGATTTCAGTGAGTTGTTGCGTGAGCTATTGAGCGTGCTGATGAATGTGTGACGTGGAGCTGATTTCAGTGAGCGTGCTGATGAATGTGTGACGTGAAGCTGATTTCAGTGAGCGTGCTGATGAATGTGTGACGTGAAGCTGATTTCAGTGAGCGTGCTGATGAATGTGTGACGTGGAGCTGATTTCAGTGAGCGTGCTGATGAATGTGTGACGTGGAGCTGATTTCAGTGAGCGTGCTGATGAATGTGTGACGTGGAGCTGATTTCAGTGAGCGTGCTGATGAATGTGTGACGTGGAGCTGATTTCAGTGAGCGTGCTGATGAATGTGTGACGTGGAGCTGATTTCAGTGAGCGTGCTGATGAATGTGTGACGTGAAGCTGATTTCAGTGAGCGTGCTGATGAAGGTGTGACGTGGAGCTGATTTCAGTGAGCGTGCTGATGAAGGTGTGACGTGAAGCTGATTTCAGTGAGCGTGCTGATGAATGTGTGACGTGAAGCTGATTTCAGTGAGCGTGCTGATGAAGGTGTGACGTGGAGCTGATTTCAGTGAGCGTGCTGACGAATGTGTGACGTGGAGCTGATTTCAGTGAGCGTGCTGACGAATGTGTGACGTGAAGCTGATTTCAGTGAGCGTGCTGATGAAGGTGTGACGTGGAGCTGATTTCAGTGAGCGTGCTGATGAAGGTGTGACGTGAAGCTGATTTCAGTGAGCGTGCTGATGAATGTGTGATGTGAAGCTGATTGGTTTGTCTTACCTCAGTCTTAACCTGTATCACACCCTCTTCTGTCAGAGAACTCGTCTCGATCACTGTAACGCCCTCAGCAGTGACATCTGCAAAGATTTTCTACACACATACCCACCAGTTTCAGTGACACCCCAGAATGTCATAATTAGTTTAAAAATGATTTCTCCTGTCAACATAATTGTCCTCAAAATGTACATTTATGCAGCAGTTTTGCCAGTATCAGTTTTGGTTGCCATAACAACAACAATGCCAATAAGCAACCGTGTAGCACTCACTGTGGAAAAAGAGGACAGAAAACTACACATTTTGCCTCCCTATGACAAAAACACCCAGAAGACGACACTTGAAATTCAGACTGAACTGACACTCTATATCGACGAGGTTTGGATGGTATATGAAAACAGAACTATGTTTTTTTGCTGTTCAGACTACAATTAACTGTTTCCAAGTTAAAAAAAAAACAGCCTACCTGAACAAAAGCTAATACAGATTTTGCTATAATAGTGTCATGCAGGGCAACAAGACATATCAAAATATTGCAAATAAGTACATCACAACGGTTTGCAATAACAAAAAGAATTTATATTTTTTATTCCTTCAAAAAGTTTAGGTCGATGCAGAGAGACTGACACAGAAATGTTAGCTGGAATATGTTTCTTTCCCCAGAAAAATATGAGACATGCTCTTCATATAATTTTAATTTTTTAAATACATTTTAAAATTGAAGGGGATTTTACAAAATTAAAGAATCATCTTTTCCATTGTCGCTTATTGCATTATTTAGCACATTATAGCATATTGCATTTCTTTAATATTGTGCAACTCTAACTGAAAGTGTACTACAAATCAATTCAGAGATCTCTGTAAAATAACCAATGACTGGTGATCACAGCTGAGTGTCTGCTGACACTGCAGATCCTGACTGACAGAAATAAACACGCTCACACGTACCTGATTCTCCTCAGACAGCTCACTGATCTTCTTCACGTCACACTTGTTAGCCATCACGATCAGAGGCTGCATCACATGCAAACATCCATCATTACTGTCGCCTAGCAACAGCTGCCTACTGTTCAACTGCATTGACTGTGAGCGTGTTTAAGTACCTTGTTGACAAACAGTGGGCGTATATTGTTGAAGAGCTCTAACTGCTGGGCGAGCGTGTATCCGCACTGCTCAGACAGATCCATGACGTAAAGCACAGCAGCACGCAGGTGAGCCAGAGCTGTGATGGCCTGCATTTCTATAGTGTTCCTTTCCTCTAAAGGATGATCCAGTATTCCAGGTGTGTCAACAACCTACAAACACACACAGACAGATAAATCGGCAGAAGCGCTGACATTAAAACTGTTCAGATACAGAACACATGTACACTATTTTAAAAACATTATAGACACCATATACAACAGGGCTGGGAGAAAACATTGATTCTCAGATGCAACACAAATGTTCCTCTAACGATTCTTAAAAGATTCTTATTTCAGATCAAATCACAGCTGAGTGTGTGCTGATGTTGATTTGACTCCCTGTGAAATTCTGACTCCCCGATTCTGAATGACACTGTATGCAGCAGTATGGCTTTTATCAACATCTGCTCCTACTTTACAAAATCCAAACTGCTGCCATTTTTACAGTCGCTTTCTAATGTTACGGATCTTTGTCCAAACGAAGCAATTTCTCCAGAATACATGCATCTGTGAGCTTTTCTTCTGTTTTCGATGCATCTGTGAGCTTTTTTTCTGTTTTCGATGCACACTAAACCGTAATTTGAACTGAATGCAAAATCAATTGTGATTATTTAAGAATTGATTCAAAATCGTTACAAAAAAGAAAATCATGATGCCTCAGAGAATCATTTTGTTTCTCCCACCCCAAATGTTTAACAGTAAGCGATACAATAATGATGTAACATCCAGTGTTGTTTTATGTTTATTTCAGATCAGGGCAGTTAATTTCGCCCCAAAACATTAATGTTAATCAGACTCACCTGCCAGCGCAGGTACCTGTAGTCCATGTGACCTACAAACAAAGATTTGGTGGTGAAGGCATACGGCTGGACCTCCACATCAGCACGGGTTACCTGCACACACCCCATTAACACTTTACATTAGACCTGCACATGCAATCACTTCATGTTAAACCTGCACACACACTAACAAACCTTGTTGATGAAGCTGGACTTGCCGACGTTGGGGTAACCACACAGCAGAAGAGTTCTGGTGTTAGGGTCAATTGTGGGTAAACGGGACAAATGCTGACGCACTGTGAGAAAAAACAAACACCTGTTCACTGCATATACAAGATATTTATTATGTTTTGATGAAAAATACACCCATGATTCCATCTGCTGCATTAGCAGAAGAAAATATATGTCCCAGTTTTATATGTACAAAGTTTGTGATCATACAGATTACCATAATCTGTTTATAGTCAGTGCCCATTTACCTCCTGTACAATAACATCCGATCTGCTCTCTGATTGGCTGAAAGGACCTGTGTGTACGCATACTCGCCTTGTTCCAGATACTCCAGGCTCTGCTTCTGTCTCTTTAAGATGGTGCACATGCGACCCAGTGCGGCTCGTTTCAGCTGTTTGCAGCGGTACAGCGAGTCTCCGTATTTCATCAGCCGCACATAATCTTTAGCAACACTGCACACAGTCACGCACAGATTTAACAGGTGAACTGAATCTCGTGTACACAGATACACAATATACAGTGTGTGGAGGAACATCCAGTGATTTAGACAAGAAATCGAGATGATCATGTACAAGCCAACACGCCACAATAAAACTGCAATCTGTAACTTTGAGTTTAAACTGAACAAAACTCAGTTATTGAGCAAGTACATAACAACAGTGTTCAACACAATTTCCTTACCCTAATTTACAACAGTTAGTTTATAATAATGATTTATAATTTGAGCTTTCAGGTCTATTTTCCTGGGAAATGTCAGTTTGACTTCAATATAAAGCAAAATATGTAAAGCAACCTTTCTGGTTTCTAACAGAGGTGACAGCAGAGAGACTGAAGTTACAGATTGCAGCTTTCAACATTCATAATGTGACCACAACTGTTTTTCACAGAAATGGAGTCACAGAAATGCTTGTGGACACAAGTCAAAACAAGGCACAAAGATGAAGAACATCAGACTCACTTGTCAATCAGATTCTTGGCGATGTTGATCTGACCCAGAGCCAGTTTGTAATGATCTTTATCATACAACACATTCATCAGATCAGCATAGAAGGGGTGGATGTCCTGTCAGAGGGGACAGTCAAACTCATTCATCTGCTCATGGCTGGATTATTGTTTGCTGTGTTGGGAACTTACGTCCAGTTTGGGGAAGTCTGTGAGGATCTGAGACAGCCGGTCGTGGTAGTTCTGCTGGGTAAACTTCACTTTGCGCATATAGAAATGTCTGATTCTGTGGATCTGATAATGTTTGTGTATGACAGTGGGAGTTTTTCTTTGGGTTTTGGACAAAGTCACGTCTATGAAGTCCTGTGTGAAAGGAAAAGACAGAGATTTTATGTACTGGATGACAAAAACATTATGATTATGTTGGACACAACAGGGATGACAACACAGTCGTAACACGCATAAATGTTAGTGAATCTCATAGTTTATATGCATAGTTTGACTAATAATTCATAATTATTAGTCAAACTCTTGTTATATTAAACCCATGTTAAATGACACCACGACCATTTCAAGGTCATTCATGAAGACTTGAAGAAAGAGAGTATGAAGAATTGAAAAGAGTATGAAGAATTGAAGAAGAGAGAGTATGAAGAATTGAAGAGAGAGAGAGTATGAAGAATTGAAGAGAGAGAGAGTGAAAATTAAGAAGAATATGAAATTAAGAGAGAGAGTATGAAGAATTGAAGAGAGAGAGAGTATGAAGAATTGAAAGAGAGAGAGTATGAAGAATTGAAGAAAGTATGAAATTAAAGTATGAAGAATTGAAGAAAGAGAGTATGAAGAATTGAAAAAGAGTATGAAAGAATTGAAGAAGTTAAATTGAAAGAGAGTATGAAGAATTGAAGAGAGAGAGAGTATGAAGAATTGAAGAGAGAGAGAGTATGAAGAATTGAAGAGAGAGTATGAAGAATTGAAGAGAGAGAGAGTATGAAGAATTGAAGAGAGAGAGAGTATGAAGAATTGAAGAAAGAGAGAGTATGAAGAATTGAAGAAGAGAGTATGAAGAATTGAAGAGAGAGAGTATGAAAATTGAAGATATTGAGAGAGAGAGTGTTAAATTGAGAGAGTATGAAAATTGAAAGAGAGAAGTATGAAAATTGAAAGAGAGAGAGTATGAAGAATTGAAAGAGAGAGTATGAAGAATTGAAGAAAGAGAGAGTATGAAGAATTGAAGAGAGAGAGAGTATGAAGAATTGAAGAAAGAGAAAGGATGAAGAATTGAAGAAAGAGAGAGTATGAAGAATTGAAGAGAGAGAGAGTATGAAGAATTGAAGAGAGAGAGTATGAAGAATTGAAGGAGAGAGTATGAAGAATTGAAGAGAGAGAGAGTATGAAGAATTGAAGAGAGAGAGAGTATGAAGAATTGAAGAAAGAGAGAGTATGAAGAATTGAAGAGAGAGAGAGTATGAAGAATTGAAGAGAGAGAGAGTATGAAGAATTGAAGAAAGAGAAAGTATGAAGAATTGAAGAAAGAGAGAGTATGAAGAATTGAAGAGAGAGAGAGTATGAAGAATTGAAGAAAGAGAGAGTATGAAGAATTGAAGAGAGAGAGAGTATGAAGAATTGAAGAGAGAGAGAGTATGAAGAATTGAAGAGAGAGAGAGTATGAAGAATTGAAGAAAGAGAGAGTATGAAGAATTGAAGAGAGAGAGAGTATGAAGAATTGAAGAGAGAGAGAGTATGAAGAATTGAAGAGAGAGAGAGTATGAAGAATTGAAGAAAGAGAGAGTATGAAGAATTGAAGAAAGAGAGAGTATGAAGAATTGAAGAGAGAGAGAGTATGAAGAATTGAAGAAAGAGAAAGTATGAAGAATTGAAGAGAGAGAGAGTATGAAGAATTGAAGAAGAAAGCATGAAGAATTGAAGAAAGAGAGAGTATGAAGAATTGAAGAGAGAGAGAGTATGAAGAATTGAAGAGAGAGAGAGTATGAAGAATTGAAGAGAGAGAGAGTATGAAGAATTGAAGAGAGAGAGAGTATGAAGAATTGAAGAGAGAGAGTATGAAGAATTGAAGAAAGAGAGAGTATGAAGAATTGAAGAAAGAGAGAGTATGAAGAATTGAAGAGAGAGAGAGTATGAAGAATTGAAGAAAGAGAAAGCATGAAGAATTGAAGAGAGAGAGAGTATGAAGAATTGAAGAAAGAGAAAGCATGAAGAATTGAAGAAAGAGAGAGTATGAAGAATTGAAGAGAGAGAGAGTATGAAGAATTGAAGAGAGAGAGAGTATGAAGAATTGAAGAGAGAGAGAGTATGAAGAATTGAAGAGAGAGAGAGTATGAAGAATTGAAGAGAGAGAGAGTATGAAGAATTGAAGAGAGAGAGAGTATGAAGAATTGAAGAAAGAGAGAGTATGAAGAATTGAAGAGAGAGAGAGTATGAAGAATTGAAGAGAGAGAGAGTATGAAGAATTGAAGAAGAGAGAGTATGAAGAATTGAAGGAGAAGTATGAAGAATTGAAGAAAGAGAAGTATGAAGAATTGAAGAAAGAGAGAGTATGAAGAATTGAAGAAAGAGAAAGTATGAAGAATTGAAGAGAGAGAGAGTATGAAGAATTGAAGAGAGAGAGAGTATGAAGAATTGAAGAGAGAGAGAGTATGAAGAATTGAAGAGAGAGAGAGTATGAAGAATTGAAGAGAGAGAGTATGAAGAATTGAAGAGAGAGAGAGTATGAAGAATTGAAGAGAGAGAGAGTATGAAGAATTGAAGAAAGAGAAAGTATGAAGAATTGAAGAAAGAGAAGTATGAAGAATTGAAGAAAGAGAGAGTATGAAGAATTGAAGAAAGAGAAAGTATGAAGAATTGAAGAGAGAGAGAGAGTATGAAGAATTGAAGAGAGAGAGAGTATGAAGAATTGAAGAGAGAGAGAGTATGAAGAATTGAAGAGAGAGAGAGTATGAAGAATTGAAGAGAGAGAGAGTATGAAGAATTGAAGAGAGAGAGAGTATGAAGAATTGAAGAGAGAGAGAGTATGAAGAATTGAAGAGAGAGAGAGTATGAAGAATTGAAGAGAGAGAGAGTATGAAGAATTGAAGAAAGAGAGAGTATGAAGAATTGAAGAGAGAGAGAGTATGAAGAATTGAAGAGAGAGAGAGTATGAAGAATTGAAGACACGAACACACGTGTGTGCTGCACGGTCCCCGTTATTCACGACTCTCACACAGTACCGTGAGGTAACACACAGTCCCCGTATGTGACAACACACAGTCCCCGTATGTGACAACACACACAATACGTGTCTTACCTTAGCGGTGGGAACCACCATAATCTTTTTAAAGTTGTACAGAGCCATGATCACAGCACACGACCGAGCGAGCGACGAACCGGAAGAGCGCGCCGCGCACACGGTAACGCGCAATCACAGCGCCGCCTGCGGGAGGGAGGAGGCGCAGCGCTGCAGGAGCTGACCCTGGAACAGCGTTAACACTCACCGTGCACCGAACATTTCTTTAAGATTCAGGTTTCAGTTGTGCTTTAATGACAAATAATTATACACTTGTATGCTGTAGTAAGATTCCTCAATAAAAGATCATACAGTGCTACTGAGAAATCTAACTTTTTATTTTTGCTCTGGGCTGTCAGAGACTGCTCAGGCTTGAAAACTCCTGCATTAGAAACCAAATGGGCACTTATTTAAAAAAAGCAGAAAGTGGGTAGAGATGCAGTCATACACCACACAGAATGTAAACGCTTTTATTTCAACATTTCATTGACACAAATTCTTTATGTATTTATGTGCATGTAAACAAAACAATTAGTAAAGAATTTCTACATGTTTGCATTTGATCATCAAACATAACTTAAATAATTAATAAATAATTGTATTAATGCACCTTCTGTTCATAAACAAAGCACAAATACAAAGGACAGGTTAAGAAACAGGAAAAACGTTCAGCAGTTTTGTGGATTGTGTTTCTATTGAAGTGCTGCCACAATCAGGAGTGAAACTGATTTCTGTTCAGCCCTGGTACAGTTATCACATATTTCAGAATAACTCTGTTATAGTCAACACAACACCTTTAATACTAACACAGGTGTGATTGTGAGAGTGTGTTTAAGCATATACTGAATGTGATGTTTGTATACGAGATGTTTAGATCTATATGTGGTACATGTTTGGTGTGTACATGTACGTCATTTACACAAATGACTGACAATCACCAAAATCAAATGCAGGAGTTTGCATAGTAAAGTCTGCAGTCTCCTTTCCTTTTGCTGTTTTTAAAATGAAAATGAGAATGAATGAGATATGTAACTGTATCTGCTATGCAGCAGAGTAGATGAGTGTGTGCACAAACACAACCGGTACAGCACCCGGGAGATGACTGTCTGTGCATGTGTATATGCCAACCATGAGAGGTATTCGTCCTGCTGATGTATGGTGCCAAAAAAGAAGTTTTATTACTAATCAGTGCATTATGAACTTACTACACTGACAACTGTCTGATGTGTTTAAAAAAAGGCTCTGTAACAGAAACTGTAACATTGGCCCTTCATAACTGTATGATGTATGAGTTTACATGCCTATGCTGGAGTGTAAATGTGTGCGTGTTTGGTCGTGTGTGTGCATGACTCTTCTCAGACTCACACTTTCTCAAGAGATTTTATGGGTGGAGTTATTGCTTTTAGGTCATTGCCAGGGCAACTGTTACCACGGCTAAGGGCATGTCCAGTTGGCATGGCAGTGTGGGAGTGTTCATATGGGCGTAGCAGGAAGATGGGACAGGAGCGCGTGCGGGCATGGCCTTTGTGACCTCCAGCGTGGCAGATGAGGTGGCTCACCGTGTCCAGAGGAGAAACAGCATGCGGGCGCGTATGTGTAAGTGTCTGTTCCTCACGGCGCTTCAGAGAATACCAGGTGAGGAAGATGAAGAAGAAGCCCAGGAACTTCAGGCTCGCCGCCAGACCAAAGTAAACAAACCGAAGTGAAGTGACATCATACTCCCAGCAGGATCCGTGGAAACCACAGTCCTGCTGCCACAACATGCAGGTGGTGTCGATCACAGCACCAAAATAAATAGGAGTGGGGATGTAAGCTGGACAGAGAAAAACTCTATTTTATTAAACTAAAAATCATTTTCATTTTGCTGTAATTGAGCAGCTGACTGATTAAAGTGTTGTGGTAGCCAACAATGCAGAAATCACCATTGAGGTGTGAAGGTGTTATGGGTGGTTGCTAGGCCACTGCTGCGTGGTTGCTAGGGTGTTCTGGGAGGTCGTTGCTTACTGACCCAAGTCAAAACAACCCGTCTTCAAGTCTGTGATATACTAGCCATTCACATTTGGCAGACGCTTTTATCCAAAGCAACTTACAGTGCATTGAAGTTATACATTTTCTTAGTACATGTACTCCCTGGGAATCGAACCCACAACCTCTTGCGCTGCTAACGCAATGCTCTACCACTGAGCTACAGGAGAACCAGTCCCTAGATGTGATTCAGGTCTCTCCTTAAATGTAAGTATACAGTGTACTTTATAAGTAAAATGTAACATCTGTCACTTGTTGTAGCTGGTAAGCGTTAAAAAGTAGTTTTGCATTTTTTGGTTAACAACATTGTGGTGTATACAGCCCCTCAGTGTATCAGTTACCATATTTAGCCCACATGACGCTTCACTTTTTTATTATCTACCATTACCTTTCATAATAAATTAAATTCTGTAAAATCCTGCTAGTCCTACCAAGAGTCCTGAGAAGAACGAACTGCATTCCTAAAGCAAAGGGCCTGTCCTCCTCCTCCACTGACCTGCACAAAAGAGACAAGACATGAGCAAGAAAAGAAAACAAGAGGGATCGCTGAAAGTGTGCAGAGAGGCGCACCTGAGCGTAACGATGATGACGGATGGTTGGGCACAGGCGGTTATGAGAGTGACGATGAAGAGGAAGATGAGGAAGGTTATGAGCGTTCCACAGGTACGTTCACACTTTCCTGCCAGCGCGTAGCCATTCTCATTCAGGTACGTCTTCACGATCACCACCTGCAGCTCATGGTTCCCACCCGATGGCGTGATCACCTGCTGGCTCTGAACGCACGCGCAGTCTGAATAATTTCTGATCTGAACGGGAGACACATTACGTATGAGATTTCATGAGCAAATTCATGCTGATGTTTGCAAATATATTACATATATTGGGCCACATGCATGATGACAGATGACTTGCTGATGTCACAACTCAGAGCTCATTGGCTTGTATTAATCTGTTAACTTTAATATATTTATTTTTTTTAAGCTGAATATATAGATACAACACAATGCTCTACCAATTAAGCTACATTAAGTAAGTAACAGTAACATTTAAGATTTTTCATTATTTGTTTATGTAGAACGACTCACTCCTGAGGTGTGGTTAGCAATGCTGCCGCAGCCAGCCAGGCAAGGGTTAAAGTAGGTAATGCCGTCAGATCCGCAGACAGGCGCATACTCATGGATCCTGCAGCCGCAGTTGACGTTGCAGCTTCCCGTCAGGTTCCGGTGAGACAGAGTCAACGTTGGCCTGCAAATGCAAGACTGAACATTATTCAATGCGGCTGATGTTTGCAGGAGAGCATAAGAACGTTTCCCTAACATTTACATTAAGTAACAAAATGTTAAAAGTTGTACGAACATTCAAAATGTCCAGGGTTTTAGATGTTGTATTAATATTAGGGTTCAAACATTAATTCTGTAATAGTCCTAGTAACTATTTAAGAATAATGTTATATGATAATATCGATATATGATATACAATGCAAAGAAAACCTTCTACTAACATTACTGCAAGAACATTTTTGATAACTTGTAGAGAATTTGAGAGAATTTGTAGAGAATGTTAGTCAGCGTTCTGATAACGTTCTCTGTCAGCTGGGTCTCCATTACCCAGTGGTGTACGGAATATTGATCCCTCCAAGGTTGATGCTCTCACAGCCGACAATGAAAAGCGTGGAGAAGCACAGCAGAGACACGCCGCTGCATATCATGGCGAGCTTCGCTGCTTCTCTTGCACCAAGTTTCAGTTTCTTGATGATGTAACCACCCAGAACGATACCCACACCTGCACTGGGTACGATGATCAGGCCTACACACACAAACACAGAAGTCATTATGATTTACTGAAACCATTACCAATGTTTCTGTTAACTGAAATCAAATAAAATGAATTGTTTAAGTGGAGAAAAATAAATAAAAACTAAACTAAAACTGAAATAAAAATGTATTCATCTCATACAGCAAGATTAAAAATAAATAAATTATAAAATGACAAGAGCCCATAACCAGATAGCTAAAAATGTATCTAAAATGAACATGATTACTATAAATATAAAAGCTAATTCAAAATATTAATAAAACTAAAAACAAAACTATAATAACTCTGACAAACGCAGATGATAAACACAGAAGAGCTCCACACTGACATGCTGTGATCAGATCTTCATGTGTGTATTTTTACCTGTATAAATACTGGCGCTGGACGCTGGCACACCAAATTGAGCCTCAATGAATTTGGGAATGAACGTAATGAAGGCCGTGACGATGGCACATTCCGCCGTATATGATAAACTCACAAATAAAAATGTCACGTTTCCCAGAATTCGCACTGCAGCTTTTGGCAAATCTGGAGAGTGACAGAGAATGCAAACATTTTCTGAATTACAGATGAAATCTAAATTATTATGATTATCATAATGATTACGATCTAATATGAGGTTTCACCTTTGATGTTTTTGCCAAAAGCCATGGAGGACGAGACTGTCCGGCTCTTCTCCTTCATCACCTCATCATCACTGGAAACATCGCCTGGATTCTTTTTCCCACGACTTTTCTTGTGGCGGGGTGGAAGTTTTTTAGGAAAGGAAAACATGGGGAAGATTACCAGCAACACTCCCACAGCACACAGGAGAAAGCCGCTCCACCTGTGAGACAGAGAATGCTGAAGTACTTATGTAATGTGTGTTGTTAATCAAGAGAGAGAGAGGGTTTCTTACCAGTTTCCTACAAACCGCGGGTCACTCTGATCAATATTGACAATGGTACCAGGATCAACGTAGAACCCGATCAGAATCCCACCCAGCAGATAGCCAGCAGCTGGTCCGAGAGCTCCCATCACATACATGATAGCTACACACACACAGTGAACAGTAGACTTTCTTCATCTGTCACAGGCTACTGCAGGCATCTTAACAAGTTTACCTGAATTATCTTCCACTAATAGTGTGCTCTGTTTTATTTCTGCTCTGTAAGCTGCTCTTTAAACTCCATGTGTGAGCTGACACTTATCAACAAAGATGGTGAGAGAGACAGACAGCTAAGACATGAACCTCAGCATCTGTGATTTTCTACCATCTCCACACAAACACGTGTGGTCACTGTGTACATTTTTCAGAAGTTAATTTTGTTGTAGAATGCTGTTTTCACTTCTGTGTGTGAAAACCACATTTATCTGCAGTGTGTGCAATTTTGGCATGTATATTTGCTATCACAGCTTATTCCATCTCAATTAATAGTTAATTGTAATTAATTGATTCTAAACATAGCAGCATTAAATCCACAATGTTCTCCAAACATCTGCATGAGCCATCAACTCTTTGAACATCTCTGCCAGGTAACTACAACACAAACACAGAGGTTACACTCAGTCTCACCCAGGTAGAGAGATGCGTTCTCCTTCTTTACGTTGTCATCCAGGTAAGTTGGTCCCAGTGTGTATATGGGAGTCGAACCCATTCCCACCAGGATCTGAGCGCAGATGAACAGCACCACGTACAGGGCGTGCTCGCTCTCCTCATGGTCCCGCTGGCACCTGGGCACTGTCTGCCTCTCCTGAACACTTCTGTTCCCGCTGGTGCACAGACCCTCAACCCCTGCAGTGCTGTTCAGTTCCTCCAGCTGATAGGGCGGAGATATGAAATGAGGTAGAGAGAAGAGGGCGGCACCCACTGCGATGAACACGCCCCCCACGGCCAGCCAGCGAGGCCTCTGGCCCCGGCCCCCAAAGTAGCTGATGAAGACCACAACAATGAGGCTACCGATGTCGAAACAGCTGACCAGCAGACCTGACTCTGAGCTCCGCAGACTGTAACGCTTTTCTGAAAACAGTACAACAGAAAGACCTGGAACATTTGTGAATTAGGGATGAGAGGACAGGAGTGAAGAGAACAGCAGGAGAAGATTCAGGGCAGGTTTTGGTCAGTCAGGGCAGGTATGTTACCTATGGTGGTAATTACGCTGCTGAGATATCCGGACACCATCAGTGACTGAATGAAAGTCAGATAACACATGCAGAACAGAAAGCAGCGAGAGTCCGACAGCATCCCGTCCACACCGCGCCCCACCGACACCCGGGGCAGGCGGAATGTCAGGAGCGCAGCAGCACCGCGACCCACCGGCTCACGACCCTCGGTCCTGCCCGAGGATCCGCACCAGGGCGAGCTGTCCGGACCCGACAGCGGAGTCTGATCCGCCTCCGGTTCGGCAGCCTGACTGTCGAAACCCTGAGTTGATTCCTCACGCGGGTACGGGTACGGTTTCACGGGTGCGAGGCCACTTCCCGCCGCTTCCCCCCGGCACCGGACGCCATCCTGACGGGCAGCGTGAGATTCCGTGTTTAAGTCCGGGAAAATGTCTCATGCATCACATTGAGAGCGCTCAGATAACCGCAAAACCCGAGCTGACGTGCCGAAGCGCCGTCTGTCCCGTTATAACGGCGGTAGAGACGCAGGCTCACTGCATCAAAACAACGGCGCATTAATGAACAAACAAACAAACAAACACACAAACAAAAAAACAAACAACACACACACACACACACACACAAACACACAAACATGTCCACATCCACACGAATACTTTCGATTACCGCACCATCACTGTTTCTCTTCCGCGCGTTATCAATAACAGCGCCGTAAGTCGACGGTCGACGCTTCGCCGAGCGCTCGTCCGCATCAATAATCCCGCCTGCTTCCATCTGCTCCGTTAAACGGGAACCGCTCGGTTGGCGTTATCGGTTCGGAGCCGAAGCGCGGCGCGTCTGCAGCAGATGAATAAACGTTCACTTCCGGTTCTCTTGAACGCAGAAGTTCAAACGGAGCGCTGAAGCGGTATTGCGGCGCCATAAGCCAGAATAAAGGTGGTTTAATGAATGAACAAAACGGAGAAATGAAGGTTAACCTCCGCCAACAGTATCACAAAATAAACTTTAAATCCTAAAACAACCTGCAACACTTAAAAATACGATGTGCCACCAAACCACAGACGGGTGCTTGTGTTTCTGTCTCACATCACTCCGGATGTTCACAGACACATTTAACTTTAACCAGCTTCAGTTATTCAATATAATATTTACCAGTGCTGCACAGACTAAACTGTCAAACAGATCAGCTGGTTAGTAATGATCTTATAACTGGAGTTTGAACAACTAGTACTCGAATAACCCAACCAAACCTGTTACACTTGAAAGTGCAGGGCTGGTTTCTACCCATGGTTGAGTAAACTGAGTTCAGCTGGTAGAGAGATGTGTTAGAACAGTTACTCTCTCTCTCACTTCATATACAGATACATGTAATACATGTAAAAGGTGCACAGGCTGTATTTTAATAGCAGCTGTAAGTGAGGCATATCAAACATGGATAAAAATAAAATTCACACAGAACTGAAACAACACGTTCCTAATAACTAACAAACACAGTCCAGTCATTTTACAGACAAAACAGCTTCTGTAAGACGAGCATCTTCTTCAGGAACAAGAGCAGAGTATATACAAGAGTGAGAGAGAAAAGAGAGAGAGTAACAGAGAGTGAACAGGAAGTTTCACTGTAGCAGCACTCTTAAACTACCCCTGCCTGCATAATAACCCCATAATAATCATCCTGATTAAAAACTAAATTATTTCTAATCTGCTATTTAAAATGGCATGTGTTCAAAATGTCAATGGTTTAATTTGCCTGCTTTTGTGATGAAAATCCGACTAAATATCTGAAATAGGCAATAGTTTGCATACAGATACAACCGATGTGTTTTGCAAGCGTCAGGAAATTTGATTACAGTAAAGACAAACACTTTACAACAATATACCAGTACAGAAGAGTGTTTATTATTGCAAACATCATCATCAGATACAGAGACTTCATCTGATGTCACAGATCCTTTCTGATAATTCTACTGTTGGTCGTAAATATATATAAAATTTATATATATATATAAATTTATATATATATATAAATTATATATATATATATATATATATATATATATATATATATATATATATATATATATATATATACACACAGCAAAATAAGACAAGCTCAGCAGAGCATCACCCTGACTTATATGCAGAGTATAAACTCTGCATATGCAGAACATAAAAACTATTATACACGATTTATATTATAAAACACATTCCTGCTGACAGAAGTCAGAACATTTTCAGGTTTAATCGTCTGCATACGATGAGCTCAGCTCAGTCTTACTGCAGGAAACTAAACCACACATCTTCACTTGGAAGCTGCAAAAGAACATGGCAGATCAGTGTTGAACACCATCTCTTTACTTTACCCTGATCCACAACAGTAAGTTTATAATAATGATTTATAATCTGAGCTGTCAGGTCTGATTTTTCAGTAAA
Source organism: Chromobotia macracanthus (assembly GCA_036877525.1). Taxonomy (NCBI): domain Eukaryota; kingdom Metazoa; phylum Chordata; class Actinopteri; order Cypriniformes; family Botiidae; genus Chromobotia; species Chromobotia macracanthus. Next base: position 751,519 of record JAZGTH010000003.1, read on the forward strand.
TGTCTGTCTGTAAACAGAAAGAAGATTCAGCTGCTATATCTCATGTGTGAGTGCTGTAGATGCTGCAGTGTTTGTATCTTGATCTTACAACAGTTGTGTTGAATTAAAACTTGTCATCCATGTTAAGAAAATAACTTTATAAACATCCTGCAATTTAATTTTTCCACAAAATGACAGTAGAGGCAAATGTTACAGCTTTAAGATCAGACCACACAACAAACCAGCACACGAGTGTGCAAACATTTAGGTGCATGTTTGATTTGCATTACACACGCACATACTGTATAATAAGCTAAACCTTTCTTTGGTAGATTAGTCTCCTAAAAGAAACATATATAGGCATGAACAGAGATTACCGTATAACACTCAAAAGCAGCACATTTCAGTGCTTTACAAACTTCCAGATTCTATCTTTCCTTTTAATATGTAATTTATACAGTTTGTGCTCTATTATATATAATCTTGCCAGCATCAAAGGTGAATGAGTTATATAATTTAAAATGTAAACTAGTCGTACAGATTCTATTGAACTTCGTCCCTTGATTTTTTACTTTACAAAACTCTGAACGCTCTCTTAAACGCTGTCTCTCATTCTCTATCTCTCTCACTCTTGCTTAGTCAGTGCACATAACATCAATAAAAGTTTTCATACATTTGTGAAAAGTAAAACAACAGAACCAACAATACAAATTGTGCCCAGAGGCTTAAACACACGGCTTATATATATCTGATGTTTGGAATCTTGCATATAGATTTGCAGGAAGTTGATGTTTTTATAATGGGGATGGTCGTCTTAGTCCATCTACTGAAAGCTCATACCTGCCATTAAAACACACATACAAGCACACGCACGTTTACAACAATTAACATTTAGACTCTATAGTTAGTCACTGAAATATTTTCAGCAACGTCGTTTTTTGCACATGACAGTAATGAGAAATAATTGAATAATTGAACAAATGTCACAAAGCAAAAAATCTTATTGTGGAAAATTCTTTGTAAAATGATATGAAGTGTTTTTACCATTGTGTTGAGCTCTTTGATATGTCCTCAGACGTCAAGTCAACCAGAACCTGAGAGTTTTTATGCAGAAATGTGATCATAAGAAACAATAAACAAGAAAAATCTTCAATAAACACTGTTTGGGTTATGTTATGGATAATATTAAGGATATTATTTATGTTATGAATGGTGTTAATGGTTATGTAATAGATGTCATGCGAGTTGAGATGTTATGTGCGTTATGGACAGTATGAGGGGTGTTATTTATGTTATGGACGCTATGAGGGGCGTTATTTATGTTATGGACGCTATGTGGGGCGTTATTTATGTTATGGACGCTATGTGGGGCGTTATTTATGTTATGGACGCTATGTGGGGCGTTATTTATGTTATGGACGCTATGTGGGGCGTTATTTATGTTATGGACGCTATGTGGGGCGTTATTTATGTTATGGACGCTATGTGGGGCGTTATTTATGTTATGGACGCTATGTGGGGCGTTATTTATGCAGTGAGACATGTCACCTTTCCCAGCAGTCCTCTGTGTTTGGACAGGATTCCTCCTCCATTCTTCACTGCCACATCTAAAGTTCTTCTGTGTAACTCCACCAGTGTAACACTGAACTCAAACCTGCACATATAATGAACAAAACAAAAGGAGCAAAATAATGAGACTTGACTTAATGCGCTGCAAGTCCAAACATACAGAGAATCATGTAGAGGAGGCAGAGAAAGAGGACTGACGTTTGATCATAGATGGGGTTCACTGTCTTCTTCATCGTGTTTGTTTTTCTGCGTCCAGAGCGCCGTTTATCCGGCAGCAAATACAAGCGGACATATGGATCAGAGCCACTTTCAGTAGAAGAGATCAGATTTCTGCAAACACACACATATGTGTAAATGCTCACACATTTAAAGTTAACTAATGCAAAACACGAAAATAAATGTCCACATGCAGAAGTCAAGCAGAGCTCAGATGCAAAGTAAAAAAAATAATGTTCAAGAAAAGGGACAAATGGCCACACACTGAGATTAAACCTCCCAAAACAATTTATTCCAAATAAGTGCAACGTTTCCACCCGTCAGGTCTTCAGTATTCACATCACTACCTGACCAATGAATCTCCATGAGTTTAACAATAATTTTTCCATGACCTATTTGGAAATTGTGATTACTAGATAGATTTTTAAAAATCATTCAGACAAATTAGTGCACAGATTCATCCGATTCATTGAAAACAAGCTTGTCAAACGAAGGGTTTAGTCTACACAAACACTGTTCTGAAGTTCTTCTGCAGCCGTGAGTCATTCTGATACATGAAGAATCAAGCATGTATCTCTCACCTGCAGCCGTGCACCAACACGATGAGTTTGTTTCTCTGAGGACTGTGTCTGATGGTGAGCTGAATCTCCCCCAACGGAGCGAAACCAGGTGAGGAGCTGCTGTAAACACACACACACGCTGGGTTTCTTAACACTGCAGCCGTGGAGTTGCTAACAAGCACTACAACAGATCCTAAAACCAAATCGTGACGCCATGAACAAAATTAAATGAAAAGAGTTATTCAGACTGACAAAAATACATTGTCAGTTAAACCTCGAGGGACAGATCAAGTTACGCATACATGAGAGATGCCAGCAGTACATACTTCTGTAACTGTTGTATTGTTCTCTGGAGCTCCAGGGTGGTGCTGGGATTGGAGATATCAGATGCTATGCTGGGTGTCAGCTCTTTAGTGTTCAGCTGTAGCTCAGAGCCAGAAATTACCAGGTTTGATGAGCTCCACCCTGATTTAGTGAGATGGGTGGGAGAGTCCTCCAATAGTGCATCATCTGTAGGTAGCGCCACCTGTGGGGAGGGTGTTGGGCTGGAAGGCTGAGTTCTCGAGGCTTGGAGGGGTTGGGATTTGGGTGTTGGTTCTGCAATAGCAGGTCGCTGAGAGGAGGAGTTGGGGGTGACGCTGGCACTCGAGCGACGGACCTGAACTGACGATGATTGGACTGCTGGCTGATCAGACACAGCCAACTTCTCCAAACACAGAACCTGAAATAAACATATATACAAATACATTTACCTATACACACGCTCAAATGCAGCTCTGCTCTCACACACGATGTTGGTGTGTTTTACCCTCAGTGCCATCTTCATCTTTAGTGTAGCACTGGGCCCTGAGTTCTTGAGGGGGAATCTCTGAGTGATGGTCATCTGATCCTCCTGCAGCAGTTTGCACAGAGGAAGAGAAACTGTCCCCAGAGAGCACTCATGTTTCTCATCCTTCACCTGCACACACACAATAACAGACTGTGACTGTGATACAAACAACAACAGAACATCAACAGTGTTTATATTTATGTGTATTTGTACCTCCACTTTCAGCTCCTGACACTTTGGATTGTGGATCAGGAATGTGAAGGCTTCTTCCCACACAGGCTCTGTGGTTTTAAACCGTGTCTGTAATGAAAAGACAGTGTAAAATATTTAACAATTTCATATTAAACACAAAATCCATTATCCACAAATCTTTCACATCAAACCATTTCTATGAGCTGTGAATCACATTTACACCTGTAGGAACAGCAGAAGGTGTGCAGGGTCAACCCCATGTTTGTGTGTTTACCTTGCTCTCGAAGGATTTGTGACCCACAGTGAACTGGACGAATGGGCTGGGCTCACTGGTCACCTTCTTACTAGGCTGAAGAAAGCCAAAAACAAATATTTATTAGCATCCGTTCCACATTCACACATATTCAAATAACAATCTCATAACAACCAAACAATTAAAGAGTACAAGAAACATGTAAGAAAATTAATTGTTTGGTAATCCTGTCATATTTACTCCTAACTAGATTAACAAACATCTCTGGACCACATCTGTCCATGATGTCAACTACTACAGACAGTTTGAGTTGTTCCCGAGTTTGTAAAAACAACGTCAGGCAAATCTATTGGATTCAAGCATGATATTAAATGTTTTTTCATGTTCAGTGGATTTCTGGAACAGAAGAAAACGTCAGTCCAACAAACTGTCCATAACTGTGGCATTCAGAGAGACTCTCCCTCACTGTCTGAATTTACAGTCAGACACACAGTATGCAGGTAATGAAAGCAGACACAACTCCTGCTGGAGACACATCTGCCTGATTCACCTAATCATCCATCTGTAGTCTGTCAACACTTGTATACATGGGTGTGTGCTGTTACCTTTATCACTTTACTGACTTTGTCCTTCTTCAGACCTGCATTGTTGAATTCTAAAGGATTTCGCTTATTTTCCCAGGCAGAAACAGATGAGACAAACACACACACACACAAATACAGCAGGAGTATTAGAAGAATGGCATACTGAGTTAAAATTAGAATTACAAGAAAATACAAAGACATCTTGGAGCATTAACTCAATCTCTCTCTCCCTCTTTCTCTCCAACACACACAACACACAACAAAATGAATGATGGGTATAGAATTACATTCATGGTTAATATGATTAAATAAGAAAAACGGTATTTGTATGACTGCTAAACCCATTAAAACTTGTTTAAACTTGATTAATAGTTGATAAACAGTCCTATCCGAACACATCAGGTCACAGCTCGTACGGAGGGGCGGAGTTACATTCATTTGCATTTGAAAAGTGATGTGTGCAGAGTGGGCAAATAAAAACGTATAATACAGATGTCATGGATGGTGAAGGAGGAAGAACCGAAGAAATGATGCACAAATATGAAAGAGAAATAAAGACACAGCAATCCAAAGAGAATCAACAGGAAATCAACCCACACAACAACCCAAACAACAGGAAATATGTCCTGCTCACAGTCACTATAAGATGCCTGAATCTACTTGAACCCCTTCAGTGACAGAAAAACAGGATATAAAAAGCCTAAATTCAGCGTTTGTAGCTTGATTTTACAGCAGCTGTTTAGAATTTAAACTTGTAGCTCAGCAATTTTATATTTCAGAGATGCAGTAGAGAGGCAAAAGTTACGGACTGCAGCTTTAAAGTGATATCACAACCGCAATAATGCTGTTGAATATCAGTACGTGTTTAGTTTAGTTTTTCCTTATACAGTGAAGCGTTGAGTGTGACCCGTTTCATTCAACAAAAACATGGTTAAACCTGAGACCGAAATGAAACCCAACAGAACAGCCCCGCCCACAGCTGTCTCACTGCAGTAGCTGTCTTACAGCGGCACCCATAACATACACCTGTATCACATCTGTTTACTGTCAGAAATGAGATTGTGATGTAACCACTGAGGCAACATTAACACAGTCAGTGTTTCTAAATCTACAGCCCCTGATCACAAACATTTTTTGTTTCCAAATAATTGGAACACTGTGAAAATACTGGTAAACCTTCATGTTTAATTGTGTATGTCTCAATTTGCAGCCAAGTGCACCTATATCTGGTCTCTATACATATATATGCATATATATGAGATTTACAGTAACAGTTATCTATTGGCCACCCTGCTTTTTAATCTGTTTCTTACTTTTAAATGTAGTCAGAGATTTCTCTAAACGTCTTCTGATGTTCTTTATTCAAACACAAAAGTGAAAAACAGCACACACAGACAGCTGCACTAACATTTAACACACAGACTGTTAGCTTTAGCTTGCTGAAAAGACAAACCGGGACAAACAAATAAACACAGAGCACTCAGAATTAACAGCATTACTGGAAGATTTAGATGTAGAAGTTGTGAAAATTAAAATTGTTGGTAACAGAGTAACCAGCGGTGAATGCAGGAGCAGGCTGAAAAAATCCAAACGGAAGAGGGACTCACAAACGCTGTTCTGTAGAGGGCCGCGGTGATCTCACAAAACACAAGGCCAGCAGAGCGGCGCTCTCTGTCAGACACCCACTGCTTACGTGGCCCTCAAAAACACTCTTCAGCCAGAGCGCCAGGAACCAGAGAGGAACCACAGAAGAAAACAGAATGAAGGAAGAAAAGCCCAAACGAGTGTGGAAGAAGTGATATCAGATGAAAGAGTATAGCAGAGGTGAGGCACGTATAAAGAATGAAAGAAATGTGAGTGTGTGTGTTTGTGTGCTTACTGGCAGGTTTTTGGCCGAGTCCAGATGCACCAGCAGAACAGCTGACGATACTCCATCATTAGCCTGTCTATTATCTGCTTTAATTCTGCTCAAAACCTGAAACATTAAACATTAAACAGTCATCAGTGCTGTGTGTGTGATAATCTACACCATGACACTATTTTATTGCACACACTAAAATAAAGTTTAGGGTGCTGATTAGTCTACAGTAAATATTATTACCTTAATTTACATTACAAAGTCACAGATGCAATACATGTTCTACAAGCTGTATGGATGACACCTGTGGCATTCATAACAATTGTGCAGGTTTATTTTTTATTAAAGCACTTCTATTTTCTGTACATCTGTACAAAAATGTTATTTCAGCTGAACTGTAAAGTGTAAATTGTTCTTTCAGCAGTAAAACTACTTTTCCAGGCAGGTGATCTTTGGCTATGGGTGGAGTTTGCTCCTGTATGCAGTATTTTGTAAACAGTCGTGTCTCTTTCTATCCGTGTATAAAAGCTCTCGGGCCTTTACATCAGCTTTACATGGCCATTGTAGGAATTAAAGACTGCATGAGACAGTACGTGATTTTAACAAACAAACTTTTTAACAAAAGTCTCATGGTAACGTTCTAATCTTGTGGCTACTGCTTACAGTCTTACAATCTTACAGTAAACACAATTTTGTAAGAATATTACTGTGTTAAAATTACTGTTAATTAATTTAAATTAATTCAATTATTGTACGCTTCAAATGCTGTATTAAACCTGTAATATTGCTTAAGAGAAGAAGGAGGTTCCCAGTTTTGTGTGTGTTACCTCATCAAGTTTATCAGGTGTAGAGAGAAGAGAAAGCCAGTGTATTTTCAGATGAAGTTTTCCTGTAGCAACATCATCAAGTACAAACCACTAACACACACACACACACCACAGACACACACACACCACAGACGCAAGCACACCACAGAAAACAACACACAACCACACAACCCACACAACCACACCAACCCAAACGCACGCACACCACAGACGCACGCACACCACAGACGCACGCACACCACAGACCACACCAAACACACACCACACACCACAGACACACACACACCACAGACACACACACACCACAGACGCACGCGCACCACAGACGCACGCGCACCACAGACGCACCCAAAAGCACATAAACAGAGACACATAAACACAAGTAGGGGATTTGTTAAAAACATTGTCAGTTTAAACACAAATAATAATAATAATAATAATTAAAACTTTATTCCACTGATCTCACTAGAAACTTGAAATATTTTTAATGCATGCTGTTTAGCATGATTACTGTACTTTCTACAACATTATCTCTGTGGAAATCTCTTACATGCAGAAGCAAAAGATGAACAAATGACCAAATGTTTTTTGTACCTCATCTATTTTCTGCTCCTTTTCTAGTTCATCTACATTGAGTGTGACGCTGAAGAAAACAGGAGAGCCCAAATGATTAAAAACACATACAGAGGTCTAAGTGATGAGTGGTGAATGCAGATTTCTCGTGACTGTCTCTTGATGTTTGGTGTGAGAAACCAAAGAGATTAATTGTAGTCGTTACCTGCCCAGAAAATCATCCTCGTCTGGATCTTCATCATAGAGCTCGATCTCCAGATTCTGTCCTGGGTGATCGTACACAAACACCTACAACACACACATGCGCACACATGCACAACTTAGCAAATAATGAAATGTCCAAAGACACACTTCCTCACATATTATGTTAAGTTTGGTTATTTATCTAAATGGGCACATACCAAAGGCTAGTTACTTCATTTTACTGTCTATCATTACTGTAAACTAACCCTGTCTGAAAATTAGTTTTGTAAGATATTAAAAGTAGGGGAGGCAATTTCAGAGAGGTCAGCAATAGCAAGCTAGCTTTAAAAACCATGAGATCCCACCCTCAGAGTGATCTCCTAAGCCATACCTCCTCCAATACATAAACCAAACAACAGGCAAGTAGGACCAAATACAATGACTGGATGAACATTTTATGGTCCCGCACCTTCCACGGAACATATATGTTTATATAAATATATTTAGATCATTTTACTCAGTGATACTTAGTCTAGAAAAATCACCCTCCCTGCCTTAATTTCTCTTTAATTTACATGGTGTTGTACAAATAAGCTCACGCACACGCACACGCACGCACGCACGAACGCACACTTTTACCTCATATACTTCATTCCATTTCGGATTGACCGACTCCTTGATGACTTTGGATCTGAAGAGCTGATTTCCTAGCTGAATGACACCGTACGGGTCAGACTTTCCTTTAATCAAACCGCCAAGAAACTTGTCCTTCCCAATCAGATCCTGAGCCTCCAGGAAGTGAATCCGCAGAATAGCCTATACCAAACACACACGCATTATATGTCAGAAGACTGTGTGTGTGTGTATGTGTGTGAGGAGGTCTGTGAGTGTGTGTGTGTGTGTGTATGTAAGGAAGGGTCTGTGAGTGTGTGTGTTTTTACCTTTGGCATTGGGAAACGGAGTTTAGCAATCTGAGCATTATCCACAAGTGGAATAGTGATTCTGTTTGGCAACACCAGGTAACTGTAGATGATATCCTGAATAATGCCATCACACAGACCACTGAGTCAGAGAGAGAGAGAGAGAGAGAGAGAGAGAGAGAGACAGAGAGAGACGTCAGTATGACAATAATTCAAATATGATAAATTAGATCTATTCAGCCATCAATTAAGTCACAAAGCTTCTGAAATGTTACCAAATAAAGTGATGTATAAAATGTATAAAATGTCCCTGCTTCAGAAGAATAAAGTCATATTTACTGCACCATTAACTTTTATTTTCAATGCAAATGTTAATTTATATTTTGTTGCTTATGAACATGATATGGCATGTAAATAAGTGATATGAATGCAGGAAGGATGACATTGTTATTTTTTTAGGCACTGTCCCTTTAAAAGGTCCTGTCTTTAGTTTTGTGCCCTGATTGGTGGACTGAAATATATTTTAGGGTACATTCTCATGTCTGTCTGCCTCAAATGAACACATCTGCAGGCTTTCATTTTAAACACTTGAAATGCAGGTAAAAACCAACAAGCATCACCATCATTCTTTTTCAAGACACGTTTTTCTGTATGTCTTCTTTTTTTTGTAGTTATTAAAACATTGTGAATATGATATTTTTTAGAGAACTTTTTTAGAGGATTTCAGCTATGAGGTCTGACCAACAGAGAGCATGAAATGTGATTCATCTAGTAGTGTGTGTGCTTGTGTGTGAAGGTAACAATGAACAAAGTTTCATTCTGCACGCCTAAACCACAACACCAGCTCCACCTAAAAATATGACTATAAGGGGGGGAGAGAGAGGAAGGGAGGAAGGGAGTGGTGCTTATAATTTCATGTTAACAGTCAATTTATATATTGTTATATTTATTTTTTTTTATCCTTTAACTAGCAGTGTATTTTAAAAGTGTACAGTGGCTTGTTGTTATTGTGATATTGTATATTTCCTGTCATTAGTTAAAGTAACATATTTGTTAGACATGATAACCCATAACTAAAATGTGACCTCTGCATTTAACCATCACTAGTGAGGAGTGAACACACACTGCAGGTCATAAACACACACGCACACACACGCACACACTGAAGAGAGAGAGAAAGAGATAAGAACCTCAGCAGGAGTACAGTTTCTTTGGGGATATATTACGCACTGATGGTTAAGGCTGTATATATTAAGATGTTTCTGGAGTTGCTGTTGCCAGACAGGAAGAAGAGCAGCATATGTGACTGTGTGGCAATGTGCCATCTGTGCCACCTTCAGATATTCACACACACAGTCACTTACTTTATTCCAGGGATGTCCAGCATGTTTGTAAGACCCGTCCAGTTCATATCCAGAAACTGAAGGAGACAAACAGATTATGTAATACATTATGGCTGTAACAGTATCAGAGGAACACCTCTCCATTTACATCAAGACTTCCAGCTAACCTGATGACAATGAGATGGTTCAGCTTCAAATAAAGTTTAAATGCAGAAGTTTCATAGTTTCTGAAGAGCAGGTTTTAAGTTTAAGGAAAGACTCTCAAAGTTTCAAAGTGTGTGTAAATTACAGCTACATACTCATCACTCATGTGTGTGTATGTGGTGGTAACATACCGGTTTCTTGAGGAAGAACACAGACAGAGCTCCAACCAGAGGTATGTCTCCTAGCAACGGCTCCATGATAACCCTCAACACCCCATTGAGCTACACATACAATCAAACAACAGACAAATAAACAAAACAACCAAAACCAACTTACCACAAGACCAGAGCTGCACGAAATGAAAGAAAACTCTCAGCTTCTTCACATTTCTATTATCTCCATCGCCCTATTCAATACAACGCAGAAGCTTATAAAAAAAATCATGACAAAGAAATATGCAGAAAAATGCAGCTCTCTCTCTCTTATGTGTAACTGTGAACTTACAAAGCACAGAAGCTTTTCTGATAAACAGAACAAACTCATAAGACACATGATCAAAGCTCAGTTGGTTTGATGGTTATCATAATTCACTTCATGGCTATCAATAAGCCAGCTCGGCCATTTCTGGTGAACTGTCAGCCATGGATATTTCATTGTTGGTCATCCGGGAGGAAAACTGATGCTGGAATTGAATATTTCTGAGGAGAAACATGATGCTGAAATGTAAACATCTTCTTCATCTCGTTTGAGATGAAACAGCCACCTCAGAACATTAAAGATCCTGTTACACCAGCAAGTGACATTTCATTTAAAGTTTTCCAGCTGGCTCATGTTCTTGCGGAAGTTCTTAGGAATGTTCTTGGCACACAGTCATTTGAGGGCAACTTAAAAGAAAGTACCTGAAGTCATCTCCACACACACACACACACACACACACACACACACACACACACACACACACACACACACACACACACACACACACACACACACACACACAGTCTTACCTGTATGCTCTTGATTCCCGCACGGCAGTAATATCTCTTAATGTCCACATCAATTTCTGTGTTCCCAACAAAACTACACAAATATGACATCACACAAACTGAGTTTTAATTTCTCAATCACAATAATACTGGAGAATAATAACTGTGTGCGTGTTTTACTTGATCTGTAGGTCCATAATAATCTGTTGTCGATCTACATTCTCAGTATAAACTTTCACACCATCAATTCTGAGGGACTGCAGACAGAAGAAACACAATTACATTGTGTGTGTGTGTACAGGTTTAGCTATACCTGTGAGGGTCAAGTGTCCTCACTAACATAGTAAAATAGCATGACAGCCAACATGAGACATTTTACAGGTGCTTGCTAAATTAAAGGCTCATAAATCAGCCAAATCCTTTTTTCTTTAAATCTATTGTCATACACATGCTTGTATGAGGGTTAGGTTTAGAAAAATCATCCCCAACCCTATAAATACCCTGATATAAAATCATCTGAAGTCTATGGAATGACCTCACTGATACAGTCAAACAAACGTGTGTGTGTGTGTGTGAGTGAGTGAGTGTAAGAGAGACAGTACATATCACAGCGTTCACCAAATGTCCAAAAAAAGGTCCTCAGACTCTAACAAGATCTGACAAAACCTTCTGTTCTGGACACAAGGGTAAACATGACTTATAAATGAAGTATATTAAAGAAATCGTTTTCACTTATATGTGGGTTTAGGGTTAAGCTTGGTTTGTGGTCATTATCAGTTGCTTCGTATAAAAACTGTCTGTGGTATGTCCTCATTTAGCTAAAGCAAATGTGTGTCTTGATTTGATCTGCATTGTGGGGATGAAAATGGTCTCACCATGTAGGACATTTTCTACATTAAGAAAACACCTTAACTGTTCCAATAATTCAAACAGCTTAAACATAATAAACAAAATGTGTGTGTGCACCTTGTCCCCCATGTCTATCTTTGAGAAGGTGAAAGTGCTGAGCTGTGAATGAGCCCCCTGCACCGCAGGTTCAATGGTCTCTCTGAAGAGTTTCTCCACAAACTGACAAATATACGGCCACATCTGATGAACTGTCTGAGACAGAGAGACAGAGACAGACAGACAAGAGAGAGAGAGAGAGAGACAGAGAGACAGAGAGAGAGACAGAGAGAGACAGAGAGAGAGAGAGAGAGAGAGAGAGAGAGAGAGAGAGAGAGAGAGAGAGACAGAGAGAGAGAGAGAGAGAGAGAGAGAGAGAGAGAGAGAGAGAGAGACAGAGACAGACAGACAGACAAAGAGAGAGACAGAGAGAGACAGAGAGAGAGAGAGAGACAGAGAGAGAGACAGAGAGAGAGAGAGAGAGAGAGAGAGAGAGAGAGAGAGAGAGAGAGAGAGAGAGAGACAGAGAGAGAGACAGAGAGAGAGAGAGAGAGAGAGAGAGAGAGAGAGAGAGAGAGAGAGAGAGAGAGAGAGAGACAGAGAGAGACAGACACAGAGAGAGACACAGAGAGAGACACAGAGAGACAGAGAGAGAGAGAGAGAGAGAGAGAGAGAGAGAGAGAGAGACAGAGAGAGACACAGAGAGAGACACAGAGAGAGACACAGAAGAGAGAGAGACAGAGAGAAAGAGTTTTAACGCTCCTGAGAAGACATTTCTTGGTTATAATTATCATCATTCACATCTATTTATATAAAACCCGCCCACCACACACACCTTGTTGAGCCACTCCACTCTCTCCACATCTGGAAAATGAACCTGCAACAGAAACACATTAAATAATCAGCATGTTTTGAAATAAATTTTTATTTTAGTGGATGCATCACATTGTGTCAGCCAGAACACATCACCAGCAGACAGCTACACACCTCAAAACAATGAAACACATGAATATTTCCACACGCAACACAACATCTGAAGTCCTCAGCAGGTCAGATGTTATTGGTGTATTTGCTGGATAAGATGGATAGAAGCTTTTCATAACAGATTTGTTTCTTGCTGGTCTTGATTTTGACACTCATGTTTTGTGTCTCTTTCTATGTAACGTAAAAACATGACTGACTGCATTTTAATTCTTGTTTTTTTTGACACTTTCATTGACAGACACCGTAAACTGAAACAAACCTGCACTGCCCACATGAGCACCACTGCAAAGTCTGCACTAACCACTACGTCACAGGTCTGACTAGCACAGCTAAGAATTTAAGGTTGATAGAAATTTCCCTAACATTTCCATTTCCAAAACATTAAAAATGTGATTTGGATTTCTGATCTATATATAAAAATGTAAAAAAACCCCATACTACTAATGTTACTTAAACGTTCTTAAAACTAGAATGTTCCTGTTATAAATCAATAAAGCTGTCGACAGCACAAACACAACAGACTTGTGTTGACGCCATTTTGATTTTAACAGACATTCTGTTGAAAAGAAAGTGTGTCACATTAGCAAAGGCACAGTCTCTCTTTCTCTCTCACACTTCACTGAGTGTTTCACATTGTGGCAACAAAAAATAACCTAATGTTTCCCTAACATTTCCATTAAGTAAGTTCTAGCAATGTTCAAAACCATCAGCAACTTTTTAGATGCTGTATTAATGTTACTGTTTGGTTACAAAAACGTTATTCATACATTCTTAAATCTGTAACTCACAACTTAAGAATAACATTTTAGATAGATGATATATAATATTAAAAAAGGTCAGTAAACAGTATGTAAATGAGAGATATGCCAGGAACGTGGAATGGAAAACCCCTGACTTGATTCTGGCTCTATTAGTTTGCCATATTTTCCTGAGGGAGAAGCCAGCCTATGACTAAAGTCATGTTATTTCCTGATTAAACATGCACAGAGCGGCTATAGTTGACCTGCTAATTCCCACACACTGTCAGACAGCAGCAAGGACAATCATCTGTATACATGTCTTATCTCAGGCCCTTTGAAGAGCTTCTCTAGGGGTCTGTCTCAGTTACTCTCAGTTACTCTTTCAAAGTTTTTTTCCATCTTTCTGTTCTTCTCCATGACAACATACACACACACTTGATTTTCAGCTTTAGATTTCCAGATGCAATCCTCACACAACAATATACGGCAGAATAATAGAACAGGCCAGTACTTGACATAACACGGCAGCTAGTGTGAGCATGTACTGTAGGGACGACTGACTCACGAACACACTGCAACACGCTGACCGAATGCTGTAATGTGTGTGTGTCTGTTTAATATCTTATATTAAGCAATACAATTTCCTGTTTAAGCAAATACCTGTCACAGGATAGACCTGTTGTCCAGTTCACAGAAAACACACACGCTGGAATATACTTTTACAGGATCATTTTTATCTTCAGGTTTTAAATAAAACATAACAAATAAAACACAAAAGAGCAAGAGCAGTTCCTTTATAATTACAGCCCTCCAGGTATACAGTCATTTTGTACACTGGTGTATAATGGTGCACCTCATCTGGCTGGTATGTCACTGTGGCAACATTTCCTCAAGCACATGACAGTGCAGGTCAGTAATGTCATAATAAGTTTTTAATAATTAGGACAGTCACTATAATAACATGCCACACAGAGGAAGTGCTGTCACCATCTATAAAGCTTTGTATTAACTACAGCTGTCCCCAAACACACACACACGAGACCCATCACATGCATGAGATTAAAACTGTTTTCATGGTTTTTGAAGTGTTTATTAGTGTATGAAGCAAGTGTGGGTGCCACTTCAAGAAGACTTTTATTTATTCAGACAAACTCTTTACTCTAAAGGCCTGGAGGAGGAGAACAATCTAACTGTTGCCAGCCAAACCCAAATCATGTAGTCAACCGAGCTGAGTTACACGACTTACCTGTTCATGTTACCAAACATCCACCTGCCACAGAAAGAGAAACCAGTGTGGCCGGGCATGCACGTTATATTTGACTAATGGAGTGAACACAGCCGCTGTGTGTCCCTGAATGCTGCTTTGTGTTCTGCTACAGTTAAGAGGCAATACACCAGATCAACGGTTAGATCTGCATTCTGTGAAACGTGTGTGAATGTCCATTCAGATGTCTAGATATGACAACAGAGTTGACTCTGAATGCAGTCATGATTCTGCATTCAGCACTTCTGGATCTGAGCTGATCAGATGAGTGAATATGGGTTTTAACAGGTTTGGTTTTGTTCCCTCCCCAGTCTTTGCTTCTTGGCCTCATCTTTGATATTTCACTTTTATCTGGACAAATATACGCGCAGTTTGTGATCTTGATCAGAATGGTGATAGTGTGTCATTCGGGTATGCAGTAATGTCTTCAGTACAGAAACAGTGAATCAAGCATAGACTTTAAACGTGTGCACACCACACACAGCCAAACCGGGCTGCGCGGGTCGAACCGGTACAAAGGACCGAGGCCTGGTCACTCACTCACCCACGGCGGCAGCTCCGAGCTCCGGGCGCTCTGACGAAGCGCATGCTCCTCTTGCTCCAGAAACGTCAGCGCCTGGTTCACCCGAGCGAACCTGCTGCCCTGGTTCCGCTTAACCCAGAACAGCGCGGCCAGCCCGATCAGAACCCAGCTGAAACTGAAGCCCAGACACCCCAGCACGTAGATGGGGAGAATGAGCAGGAATGTTTTGCCGATGTTAAGTCCCATCTGTCTGGCGTCCGCCACCGACGACTGCGGCTCCTCGTCCGGTACCGGCGGCTGGGACTTTTGAACATCTCCCGTTGGCGTAACAGAGCTCGGTCCATTCTCACCCACCGCTGGTCCGGATTTGGGGTTGACTCCGTTTACTGACGCACTCATCTCCGAAACCGAAGTCCAGAAACAACCGAGAACTGCAACAGAAACAGTGCGGGAGTTTTACTGGATCAGAACATCCGTGCACAACACAGCACGCCTCTGCGGTTCCTGAACCCCGACCTCGCTCTGTATGGACCGGCCGAACTCCGCCGCGATCGTCCGCCTGCCCACGCTCGAGTCCTCCTGCTCCGCGCGTGTGCGCGCGTCACGCCTCCTGCTCCGCGCGTGTGCGCGCGTCACCACATCCTGCGATCTGAACACACAGAGCCTGATAAATGATGAGCTCTGTACATTTAATATTGTTTTACAGTAATACACTGTTTTAAAACTATTATTATTATTGTCATAATAAAACTTAAGTGACACAAGACAACATTATTATTGTATTAAAATGGTTTTGTTTATTGAGAAAATGACCCTCCCCATTTATAAGCTGCAGTAATTGTATTTTTTAATTTAAATATTTAATGTTTTAGTTCTGTTTACTCAATGTTTTGTTAAATATTTTAGGGGAAATAATAACTGTAATAACTAACTGTACATGTAGAATGACTATAATGCCTCCTGCTGGCGAGCGGCGGTACTACTGCAGGGATATTAATAATGCAGAATATTAATACGTAATAAATCTGAACATGACCACATTTCATCATTATAGTGTCATTATCAGTTTTAACACTTGACAGAAGCTCAAGACATCTTTCTTAAGTCTGTTGATATTATAATTGAAACCCTGTATTTCTGTTTAGGTCACTCCTCTTAACAAATAATATAAACAGTTATATAAAGAGTCAGAATTTACAAACTATAAAAAACTGATGAAAATGTAATGTGGATGTCGTAACCGGGGCGGGTGGTCACGGTTAAAGGATGCCCCGAGCAGTTACCCAAACCACTTTCCATCAGAAAGACACTGTCGTCCACCTTTGCTCCACAGGCATATGCCTACAGATGCTTTAAACAGAGACTGACATGAACAGTGTGTTTGTGACGGTCTGTGTAAGATGTCAGATCCATTTGATAACCTGCTGCTTGTTTCATCTGTAATGGTTTTCACTTCCTGCAGCTAATGTGTTTTCTCAAGATGCCTTGTGTGTGTGTTTGTGTTTCGCTGTGTTCTCAGATTCATTATAGATCTAAATGAGGATGTTTCTGAAGTTATTCAGGAATCTCTGAGATCAGGGATCAAAGTTTTCTTCACTCATACAAGCTAAATCTCTGTCATTACTCACATTTTGGTCCCTTCACTTGTTTTCCTCATTTAGAAGATATGAGCTCTGATCATCTGCTACTTTGTTAATGGCGCAACTTTCTCAATTCCCTTCAGAAAAACATGCAAATAAACATTCTCGGGTTATTTCTTTCAGTGATTTTTGGCCTTTCCCCCAAAGCTTTCGCTCGTGTGATATGGTCACTGTCACAGAGTCCTGCCCATACATATGAAACCACGGCAACAGGTAAACTTTAATACATACATACATTTAGACATACAAATGCACACAACTGCGTTGTGATTTTACTACTTCAGGCTGTGTTGTGAACACAAGCATGAAATGTATATGTGTTTATGTTTGTGTGTTTTGCCAGTGGCAGTCTGTCACGATGATGCTGGTGGAGAAGGTTCAGGTCATTGCCATGTTTCTGGGAGGCATCTTTCTATTGGCAAGTGTGTTGTGGCTGCTGTGGGCAGCACTGAGCCCGGAAGCGCTATGGCAATGCACTGACATCCTGTTTCAGATCTGCTATGGCATGTATGCTGTCATGGACCTTGTGTGTATTGGTAAGACACAAATACCTACATTAAAACAAAAACATACATTAAATCTAATGATGGCAGTTACTAAGTAAAGTGGTGTAAATATCTTTATATAAATACATATCTTCTGTAAATATATGGATCTTCTGTGCAGGACCATAAATTGTTCGTCCAGTCATTGTATTTACGTCAAATGCAGTGACAGGATGTCCTCTCTGCCTGTCAGACTATGTATGTGTTCATGTGTTCACTAACAGCTTTAAAATGAAGTTTTGATATATGATATAATGTTACATTAAGAAGTTTCACTACAGTTACTGCAAGAATGGTTTTTGATAACTTTGAGAGAACGTTAGCTAGTGTTCTGAGAATGTTTCCTGATAGCATGGTCTTCATGATATTATTAATAATTTCTTCTGTTGAACTACACTAATAATGTCTCAAAAATTATACCTGTGCTTTGTTTCCATGGTGTGGGCAGGCATATAAACACTCTCACTGCGTGTGTTTGTGTTGCAGGTCTGATTGTTCATGAAGGCAGTGCTGTGTACACCGTGCCCATGCATTGGCGAGCAGTTAACCTTCTCTGGGATGTTCAGAACTACAATAAAAGCCACAACCTGGACAACACACAAAATCTACATCGCAACCTGTGGCTGCCTCTTACCCACATGCATACTGTCTCACACCTTCATCTCTTCTCCATGTGCGTGCACGTGACCTCTGAGCACTTCCCACAGGAGCACAGCTCGGGCAAGCTTCTTGTTAGCATCACATCAGTCTGACCTCAAATGAACTCATTCAGGGACCAGTCCACTCTCCCTGCACCGTCCTGTGATGGATGTGGCTAACTGATGGAAGGAACCTCCATATATATATATAGACTTAAAGGAAAACTCCACCACAGAATTAAAATTCATCAAATACATCATCTCAGATGTTCATGACTGTCTTTCTTAATAAAATTATGAGAGTGAAGCTGTGTAATGTAACAAAATAATAGACACAGTAATTCTACAAATAATATTGTCATTTCACAGGTTTAAGCTTAATGATTAATCAGTCTCAATAATAAATCTTTAGTTAATTAATGTAGTGCTTTAATGAACCTACATTCAGCTCACCAGAGCTTTATAACCACTAGGCTATTAGTCCTCCATCAGATAACACGTCAGATGCTGTTAGATTAAACGTCTTCTCTTCAGATGAATCTCACAATGGATGGAAAACAGACTGGAATTAAGAAGAATGGTAAAGAATTTTCTTTGACATTAACAGAACAAATCATGTGTCAGCCACCAAGTATATAATAGTTTATGCTTATGTAAATGTGTTTTAACGTGACGTGTGGTGTGTTTATGATTGCTTATAAAATCATGTTTACTGGATGTGGAAACTGGATGTAGGTTGTATAGTTCCTTCATCAAAAATAAATATCTTCTAAACTCTGTCCCATCCTTCAAAATATTAAAAACAGCTACAGATCTCTCCCTCTTCCAACTCATCTAAAATCTGTTAAAACTTTTTAACTTTGTAAAGCACGTCTTATATTAATGCCTCCTAGATGACTGAAGAGCTCAAAAAAGAGTCAGACTAGCTCCAAAAAGAGTTGTCCTGTTTCACCTTTTCATGATTTTGTCATTATTTGTCTATTTAAGAATTATAATTAACTTTTAAACATAAATATTAACTTTTAAAAGTAATAACTTTACTACAATCTTAATAGTTGTGATCTCTCTTTGCTCGGTGCAGTACCGACTGCTGTCGCCAGGGGCCGCGCAAAGACAAAACGTGGATTCTTCTTCTAAGTGCTTAATTTAAAGAATGAAACATCAGCCAGAATGAGAGAATGAGGGGATGCTGTTTAATCAGATGAAAGAGAAAATGTGTGTCGTATTAATATTAAAATATTAATGCTTCTGGAAAAAATCAATGTGCGCGTACTCGCGCACCCCCCCAACCCGAACACGCGAGTGCGCGCGGGAAATGCAGCGCGCGACACGCACCGAGCAGCCCAGATAAACCAGCCGAATCAAAGCGCAGAAAAGCAGCGAGTCCGGAGCGACGCGACGGTAAGAGTCGAGCCCTTTCCGTGCATTTCATGACTGTTCAGCCGCTCGTGTATCTGATTACATTAATTAACATTAATCTGATTACATTTATCTTACACATAACATCCGCCCGCCTCCGTCTGGAGACACCGCGTTCATATCCAGACAGGCGTCGGTGCAAGCGTTTTCAGACAGGGATGAATTTACTGACATGAGCATGAAGCTTCAGATTCACGGGCTGATCTGAGAGCGGAGAGGGGCGTGTACTGAACACGCATCATTCATTCCTCTTCAGATGTAGAACAAAATGAACCGGATCACAAAGAGCGCTTTGCTCTGGTTAAGCTCCTGCTTTACTGATGATGATGCTTCGTGTAATAAATGAATGGTTTAGGATCTTCATCCTCGCAGAGCTGGAAGACTTTCTGCAGCGCTGTGATGCTTGTGCAACAGATGCTTGTGAACACTAAACACGACAAATTCCCGATTGAGACATTTATAAAGACATTTCATGAAGCGTTCATGCCAACACGACAAGTCTAACAATGTCAGATCACTCACCAGTGTAAAGTAAACTGTAATCAGTCTTTTTCTGCTCGTCTGTATCAATGCGTTGTGTCTGATCGCACTTAATCTTTAGTTTTAGATTTCAGTTTCGTGATTGTGTGATCCTTTGTCTCAGCACATGCACATGCGCACTGCGCGCTGGGTGTGGATGGACAGCAGATGCTTTTTACCTCCGTATCTCACCCAGTGTGTACTGTACTGTACTCTACTGTACTCTACTGTACTGTACTCTACTGTACTGTACTCTACTGTACTGTACTCTACTGTACTCTACTGTACTGTACTGTACTCTACTGTACTGTACTCTACTGTACTCTACTGTACTGTACTCTACTGTACTGTACTCTACTGTACTGTACTCTACTGTACTGTACTGTACTGTACTGTACTGTACTGTACTGTACTGTACTGTACTGTACTGTACTGTACTGTACTGTACTGTACTCTACTCTACTGTACTGTACTCTACTGTACTGTACTGTACTGTACTCTACTGTACTCTACTGTACTGTACTCTACTGTACTGTACTGTACTGTACTCTACTGTACTGTACTGTACCGTACTGTACTGTACTGTACTCTACTGTACTCTACTGTACTGTACTCTACTGTACTGTACTGTACTCTACTGTACTCTACTGTACTGTACTGTACTCTACTGTACTCTACTGTACTGTACTGTACTCTACTGTACTCTACTGTACTCTACTCTACTGTACTCTACTGTACTCTACTGTACTCTACTCTACTGTACTGTACTGTACTCTACTCTACTGTACTGTACTCTACTGTACTCTACTGTACTGTACTCTACTGTACTCTACTCTACTGTACTGTACTGTACTGTACTCTACTGTACTCTACTCTACTGTACTCTACTCTACTGTACTGTACTCTACTCTACTCTACTCTACTGTACTGTACTCTACTGTACTGTACTGTACTGTACTTTACTGTACTCTACTGTACTGTACTCTACTGTACTGTACTGTACTGTACTGTACTCTACTGTACCGTACTCTACTGTACTGTACTGTACTCTACTGTACTCTACCTACCGTACTCTACTGTACTGTACTCTACTGTACTGTACTGTACTCTACCGTACTGTACTGTACTGTACTGTACTGTACTGTACTGTACACTGAATTCATGAGCTCATGGTTTCATCTTTTGAAAATGCTCTATTCTGCTAGTGAAGGATCTGTCTGAGGTTTTGCTGTGATGCAGACAATGAACCAGAAGACGTTCACACGTTCACATTCATAAAGCTATCCACTCCAGACAGCCCGGCTAATAATTATAGGTTGTAAAATTGTTTCCCCAACGTTAAACATGTCACTTTGAATGTTCTTGGAACATCTGAAAACGTCCGGTTGACATTTTATTAACGTATTGCTGGGTTATTATTAAAACATTATTCAAACATTATTCAAACATTTATAATACGGTTATATGTTGATATGTTATAATGTATAACATATTTGATATATATATGATATTGAACATTTAAAACATTCTACTAACGTTACTGCAAGAACGTTTTTTGATAATGTTGAGGGAACTTTTAGAGAACGTTAGCCAATGTTGCAAGAATGTTCTCCGTTAGCTATGTTTTAAGTTGGGATATAAGATGATATTGTGTTAGTTGGAGAAAATGAGCACGCAGTTTGGCAGATAGATTGATCTTTGCACTGATCAGGGATCTGTGATGTCTTCACCACTGTTTGATTGTGTATATTCTTGGAGCGGTTGAAAAAGACTAAATGTATAGATTATATGTAGATGTATAGATGAAATGTATATCTACAGGCAGATTCTCTGTATCAGTTCCTATCAGGTCCAAGAGTGTCTGTGAACGTGTGGAACTGAAGAGAATTCAGAGCCCAGCTGGAGCTGAATGTTATAATAACAGATAAAAGCAGGAGTCAGACAGCTGCGCTGAGATATTTTGAGAAATGTCCCCGTGGTGTTGTGCTCATACAATGGAAGTCAATGGGTGCCACTGTCATTTGGTTACCAGTGTACTACAAAATATCTTCTGTTGTGTTCCTCAGAAGCTAAACAGTCCTACAGGTTTGGAATAAAATAATTGTGAGTAAATGATGGAAGAATTTTCATTTTTGGGGGATCTATCCCTTTAAGGAGGTTGTTAGGATGGTTGTCTTTTATTACTGTTCTGTGTGAGATAAAGCCACCCAGAGGAAACAGTAGAGAGAATTGTGCATTGTCTGCTGGGTAGTTCATGATTGTAGACTGTAGTGTCTGTGTGTGTTTCTGTGTGAGAGAGAGAGGGAGGGAAGGAGGAGATTTGTGTCGTTTCAGCCGGTGTGTTAAGTAAGAGTGAATGCTTTTTTGTCTTTAGAAACACAAACACTAATTAGAAAAGCTGTAAAATTCACAGTGTTTGTTTCTCTTGCTGAGTTTCAGGCACCAGGTACTTCTAGTCTGAATATTTTGATTGTGATTCAGTGTTTGTCAAAAAAGGGCAAGAGAGAGAGACAGAAAGGAGGCAGTGAGACTGGACGGCACTGACAGAGAAGCAGAAAGAGAAAATTCAAGGGACAGATAACTCAGGCACATCTGAGGCAGTCCTGAATTAGAGACACATTCAAAACGAATGTTATTTTGGTCCTGTGTGTTTAAAAAAGCTATGGACCCATTCTGTCACACCATAGTTACCTACTAACAGAGAACGTTCTTAGAACATTATCTAGTGATTTTTAAAAGTTCTCTCGAAGGTATCAAAAAGCATTCTTGCAGTAACAATAGCAGAATATTATTATATATTATATCAGAAATTAAATTATTTTTAAATGGTTAGTGGTAGTTAAACGTTTTAAAAAACATTTTGTTGTTCTTATAACCAAACAGTAACATTAATACGTCTAAAAAACGACGTTTTGAACATTCATTAAACTTTCAAAACAATGTTTTCAACGTTTTGATTTGCTTAATGGAAACATTAGGAAATGTTCTTACAAACTCAATTTGTTAGCAGGGTAGTGGAGCATTTTCTAATTATTTGATATTTCCCCCGGGCAGCTTTCAGCGTTGCTGGCAAAACGTGATAAGTTTTACTGTCAGTCATTAGTCTTATTCTGTCCCATCATGCTTTGTGGTCTGTGTGCACTGTGTAGAAAGTGATTGGTGGGTTTATGAACCTGCATAATTGAAGTAATGAGCCGGTTACGTTTATTTATTTATGCTTTATTTATGCAAATTTGTCAAGGTAACGTCATGCGCCTAATCGCATAATTAGGTGTTACTCAGGAACTCTTCCCTATGGGAAGATATCTGATATTCTGTGTCATCATGGAATCTCTCTCTGGGTTTCCATGGCAATGACCTGAAGGAATTGTATGAATGAGCCAGAATGGCAGCTCTCCTATGGTTCCTACGGCAACAGCCAATCAAAGGCCAGACCCCCACTGACCCCACCTGTCTCTTATAGTCCCTTGGAGAGAGTTGCACACTGTTCAGGAACATGAGGCAGGGTAAACATGAACCGCTAATGAAATCATTTCTTTGTTTAGGGTTAATATGATCAGAATCCACAGAAAACACCGAATTCAAACACAGTTACTATAGGATTTGTACAATGCAATCACTAAACAACAGTGTTTGTCAAACGGGCTAATGGTCCATCAGTTGACCATCTCTCTCAAATACACCCTTGAAAGATCTTGAATATATTTAGTGTCGCTTACTGAGACAAGCACCACTGTTACTATTGCGAATACTTAACATTTGGGATTCTGAATAAACTCCTATTTCTAGGTATTAAATTCAGACTTAGGAATTATCATGCACGGTTTTTGCTGGACATGGGTGATACCCCAAATTGTGTGGGTTTATTTAGGAGAGGTGTGCTGTTACTAAACAAATCCCACAGGTTTACATTTTTGGGGGGACAGAAGCATTAGGTATTTAAGAACCGAACCACTTCCGGCTGTGTTCAGAACACAGACTGTATATAATCACGGCCTGTTCTATTGAACAGTGCTGTGACTCTTGTTTTGACAGCTTGTCTCCTAGAAAGTGAAAATATTAAACATTATTTATGTGTGAGTGTCAGTCTGGTTTTGTGTGAGTTATGTTTAGACTACAGGTAAGACAGCATCATATTTCTGTCTTATCTTGAAAGAGCCTCACAGATGTGCAAGAGCAGCAAACCTGTGCTGTATGTGTGTGTGTGTGTGTTCAGGTCAGTGCACATTAAATGTAAACGTTTATCCAGCAGATCTGTCAGTTTTAAAAACCATGATCACATCTCAGTTACAGTCACAAACGGAGGCTTCGAGATTGTACGTCACTTGTGTGGGCTGGGGAATGATGACAGTTTTAAACATACACACAGTCACAGTGCATTGTCCATCCATGAGCAGCTACACAGTCATCAGAATAATGTGGGGTCTCTACACTGCTGAAGCAAGAATCTCAAGGTCTGTGTGTGTGTGTGTCTCCCCTGTTGTTTTCATTAGAGCAGTTGTCATCCTGAGAGATGCTCAAAGTTTTGTTGCGTTTCAAGACAATGTCTAAAGGCTTTATTATAACACAGATCAGAAAGTCTATTCTGATTCAGTGAGCCGGGATCAAAGCTGCAGTAAAATGACTATAAACACACAACTGTGACCAGGCCCAGACGGAGTCCTTTATTTCATTTTCTGCACTGAATTTAGGGAAAAATCTGCACGATTTTGTGGATATTATTTAACCTTTGCCTCTCTGTCGCCATCTCTGTTTAAAATGTAAAACTGCAGGTTACCAGCCAAACTGACATTCCCCGGAAAATCAGACTGAACAGTTTAAATGATAAATCATTATTATAAACTTATAGCTGTGAATCAGTGTGAGAGATTGTGTTCAACACGGATCTGTCATGTACTTGATCAGTAACTGATTTTTCTTCATTTTTAACCCAATAAAGTTACGGATTGCAGCTTTAAATGAAAAAGATCTAAACAAAGGTTGTGGAATCATAGCTGTCAATCACGATTAAAGACTATATAAACAGCTGCTTACCTCACGACTGTAACTGTCCCTCTGACACTCCATCTTCATCCCAACTCCAGCCTCTGTTGTCCTTTATTGTATGCAGGGATCTTATGAACGGGTGAATTCCTAAAAGAAGGCACAATGTACAAATCCGAGTGGGCTGTATTGGTTTTAAAATGCAGAATTACATAAACCAGATGCTTAATACACACAAAGGGTGGGCAGGGTGGAGAACAGGTGACCATTCTGTAGTGACACACCATGTTTCTGTGTTGCTTGACATATCACATGTGATAAGTAATTATATTACTTGGCAGAATTTTCCAAATTTGTTTATTCCAGGTATTATTAAAAATAATAAATATAACAGTTTATTAAACATTGCTGTGGACAGCACATTGTAAAGCAATAAACCAGTCGAGTATGTGTGACACAGTTAAGACACAGACATAAATTTCCTTCAGACAAACTGTCTGCATTATTGTTTTAAGTTTTGGTGACAATTACTTAACATTAATAATTAAATAATGATCAGTTGTGTATTAAGTCTTCTGCTGTTTTCATGATGTAAAAAGTTGCTGCCTATGTAAAACGAGTCAATTCTGTTTCAGTTAGATTGGAAGAAAGCTAGTGGTGGTAGACAGACAGACAGATCACCAGATTTTGCAACAGAACCTTTTTATCTCGGTGTTGGTTGTGGGTCTGTGTTTTATTGTATAAAGTGTTTGTTTAAAGGCCTTGAAAAGAAAAACATTCCTCTGTCTCTCATTTATTCCCCTGAAAATGTTGTAGTCTTGAGACAGATTGAGACACACACTCAAGGTCTTGATATTTTCCCCAAAAAAACCCAATATAATGGCCTTGCAGAAACAATACAGTATCAAAGCACAGTATCGAAGAATGTTGCCTGCTGGCTGGGTTATTGGCATACGAGGTTCAAATCACATTTTAGATGTAAAGGGATAGTTCACGCAAAAATGAAAATTATTTGATTATTTACTCATATTCATAAAGAACACAAAAATATTGACTTTCATTGACTTCCATATGAACACAAAGCAGTGAGACATTTCTGAACCTTTTTATTGAGGTTTAGTCATTGTAATGTATTGATTTATGAGGCTATTTGAATGGCGACCTGATTATCTGTTTATATTTATGCAGTTTTTATTTTAGGGTTACCGGGCCATTTTCTTGAAAAAATTTGTAATTGGTCTTTAACTTTAAAGTTCTCTTTACTTTAAGTCAATACTAAGTTTTCTATCAACTTTTTGTGTATCTATGACTGATTTCTTGGTCTGGCCTCTCTCATAAAAGAGCTCCAAACCCTCAATGAGACCAGCCTGGTTAGGTAAAGGTTTACAAACAACAATATTTACTCATCAGATCATCTCAACCAATCAAACATAGAACAGGAGCTTCCAGTTTCTTTGTCTGCTCTGTGCACTGAAATGATTTATTAGCTTGATCTCCTGTGTGCAAACAGACCTAATAATGCGCTGGTGTGTGTTATGTTTGACTCTAGAGTTCTGAGGTTGTGTGTGGATGCGTGTGTTTTTTATTTTTGAGGACAGGTCTACAGTTGTTAGCATCTGTCACACTGGCTCTGTACAGTGCTTTGGCCCGAATGCAATGATAGAATGTCCTACTTGCTTCTCAAACTGTATGTGTTCATGTGTTGGAGGAGGTGTGGTTTTGGAGAGGCTCTGATGGGAGGACGGGATCTTGTGCTTTCAAAGCTGGCTTTCTATTTCTAGTCATTCAAAATTGCCTACCCTGCTTTTAAAGTACTTTTAGGTGTTTAAATATGAAATGTTATGAATGTGTATTTCTCGGCATGCTTAACTGCTGTTACAGCATAGCGTTTGGGTCAGATTTTCTGCTCCAGTTCCACACTACCTGCCCCAAGCCCAGTGTGTGTGTGTGTGTGTTGAAGTTACATAAGCAATTTGGCATTCAATGGCAAACACACACATGGCAATATAAGGCAATATTTATAATACAAATAAATACAGTAAATGTATTTACATCATGGAGACTAGACACCAAGAGCTGTACAGTAAGGCGCTTCAGTTACTTCAGTAAGCACTGGACAGAACTGGAAGATCTCTTTCAATATTTCTTTAAATGCAAAGCCGTGAAATGTTTACTTTAAAGAAATGATCAACAGATGAATAAATTAATTAATGAATCTGTCTGTGAGAGAAAATTATTTTTTTTTTTTAATTTTTTTTAATTTTTTTTTTTTTTTTTTTTAAAAAAAAAAAAAAAAAAAAAAAAAAAAAAAAAAAAAAAGGGGGGAAAAAAAAAAAAAAATTAAAAAAAAAAAAAAAAAATTAAAAAAACAGTTTCGAGTGCAAAGAAAAAACAGATCACTTAACATTGGAAAACAGGTTAGAGTAAATTTCTCCCAAATTCTCTTTTAAAACGGATCACACAGACACACACATGCACAGACACACACAGACACACACAGACGCACAGACACACACACAGACACACGCACAGACACACACATGCACACACAGACGCACAGACACACGCACACACAGACGCACAGACACACGCACAGACACGCACACACACACACATGCACAGACACACTGCAGTGTACTGTTTAACGCTGAAACAGCATGCTGCTGTCTGCTTGAATCAGTGGAGATGAGGCAGAGGGTGTCTATTGTTCTCTTACACACACAGCAGGCGGAGTGCTTCCATGTTTCCATTGTCATGTGTGTGTGAATCTGTCAGCTCACACACTTGCTTCTTATGATTACTGTTCTGAGTGTCTCTGTGTGTGCGTGTGTCAGGACACAGAGAGAATGGAGGGAGAGAGTGTGTTTCACACATCTTATTCGGAATGGGTCACATGACCACCCGGTTGCCATGGTAACTGTGGGTTCTGAATTACAGGTAGTTGCTCTGTGCAGCACATAGATGCTTTCCTCTGCTAACAACCCCCCCCCCGGATCTGTCTAGTTAAATCAGCAACAGTCTAATCTTTCCAGATGAAACATCTAGTTTTGATTTGTAATATGATAGAACTTTGACAGAGTTTTGCCTGCTGAGCATTTATTACCTCTTTCAATGAGGGGGGTCAGCTGACTAAAGCACATATGCTATAATAAACTGGTGTGCACAGATGCATGTTTTTCAGTATCTGTTTAAAGCATAAAATACATTTTGACATGCTGCACTTCCAGTGATAATCCCAGAGGAAAACAGCTTTCACTCTGTGGTTGCTCTTTCATAACTCAGGAGACTTCTTAGTTAAGAATCAATCAGTCTGAGATGTTTCTCCTAAAATAGCTGTCGAAACCGAAGCTGATGAGACAATTGAAATGAAAAATCTTCATGTATATCTGACTGAAATTTGATACAAACTATCAGCCCCAAAACTCTGTTCTAATGAGGGCTGGAACACAATGATCTAATCACATCCTCAAATGTTAGACTGCTGGGGACTTTCTAAGAGAAAAGAAATCAGAGAACGTCTCACTGCTGCTTGAAAGAAACAATTGGGATATTACAGAGATCTTTTTTTTTCTAGGGGAATATCTGAATTACAGCAACAATGTAGATGAGGTGTGAGTCACCTCAGAGCAGGTGAAGATGAGAACACATGTATGACGCTACTGCAGTTTCAGTTTCAGGGCTGAAATCTGGTCACTGATTGCTTTGTTTCTCTCTTTCAGAGGTAAAATGGGAGGGAAGCTGAGCAAAAAGAAGAAGGGACACAATGTGAATGATGAGAAGGCAAAAGAGAAGGATGCAAAGACAGAGGGAGCGTCGGCGGAGGAGAGTGAAGCTCAGAAAGAGAACAAGGAAGGTGCTACTGCCACAACAGAGACCACCAATGACACGGCGGCGGCTGTAAAAGAAGCCACACCTGGTGCTGATAGCAATTCCACTGCACCCAAGGAGGAAGACAAAGGCTCCGCCCCTCCGAAGAAGGATGAGCCTGCGGCTAACGCTTGCGCTCCTAAAGCTTCTGAATCTAAGCCCACTGAGGCGGTCAAAGCAGAACCTGCCAAGAGTCCAGATGCCCCTCCCACCAAAGCAGAGGAAAAACCCGCCCCTTCTTCAGCCCCGGCAAATGAGAAAGAGGCTACAAAAGAGCCCGCCCCTCCTGTAGCCACAGCAACAGAGAGCAAGGCTGAGTCTAAAAAGACTGAGGCTCCGCCCACAAAGGAAAGCGCCCCTGCAGAACCAATCACTACGGAGACCAGCCCCGCCCCCAATAAGGAGCAAGCAGTCGCTGTGCAAGATTAACAGAAGGAACAGTAAACGACAAAATGACAACAAGATCAAATCTAAATAATAAAACTAGCCCGCTCATTTTAAATGATATCAGTGATTATAATATTAATAATGAAAATAAAAACAGTAACAGTAATGATTTTAATAGGCTGGACTTTGATCATCGTTTTGGTGATGACATAATCATGATGAAGAACACTGACAGTAATGATAATGATGATAATATTATCTTTAAATCTGAACTTTGATACAAGCCACCAGCCCCCAAACTCTCTCTCTCTCTCTTTCTCTCTTTCTCTCATATTTCCTTTCAACTTTATTTAATGAGGGGTGGAATAAAAACATGAAATCTGTTCATTGCCGCTCCCCAACTCTTACCCTCCGCCCCAACTCTCACCCTCCTCCCCAACTCTCACCCTCCTCCCCAACTCTCACCCTCCACTCCTTTGAATGTGATGTGATGGCAGTGGGTGGAGTTATTATATATGTGTGTGTGTGTGTGTGTGTGTGTGTGTGTGTGGTAATATTATTGGTCTTAATGTTCCATCTCTCCTGTTTGCTGCTTTCTAGTGTGTGATTGGCTGATTGGCATTGTGTCTTTGCTTCTTGACTTTCTGACTTTCTTTGTTTCTTTTTCTCACTTTTTCCCAAATATGAGTGAAAAATGGTACAGCACAATCCATCACCCCACACACACACCTACCCACACACACAGTACAAATCTGAGCAAAACCTCCTATTGGGGACATCCTCATTTGTAAAAATGCTATAAAAATATGGTAAATAATGTTTTTTTAATTGTAAAAATTTTGCAAAAATTTGTTTTCTGTTAGGGTTAGACTGTGTGTTAGGTTATATGTTTATATCTAGCTGTGTATTAAACCAATAGGATGGAATGTCCCTATTTAGATAGATAACTAAACGTGCTGTGTGTGTGTGTGTGGAGGGACTGGGAAATATTATGTGAGGGTTTACGGTGTGTACGATGTTGTATGTGCAGTATGAGATTTATGTCTGTGTGTGTTTTATTGGAGTTCTGGTCTTTCTGTATTTTGAAAGCAGCATTTGTCAGGATGATATAGATGGACAGCCCAGACCTCCAAACACACACACACACAACACACACACAAACACACACACACACACACACACAGTTCTCTTCATACACTGATGGAGAATGTTGTATGTATCTGTATGTGTGATGATTGTGTGTGTGTGTGTGTTTTGCATGTCAGTGCTTGACCCTGTTTTTGTGTATTTTTTGGTTACTGTGGAGAATGTTGGTACAGGTGATGTTTCATTTGTTAACACACAATCTCTCACTCTTTCTTTCTCTATAATTCCTTTTCTTCCCCAAACTCCCTGGTAACATAAACAATGAAGGAACTGAGATATATGTACTTGTATACATGGAGCAACATTAATAAAAAGAAACACAGATTGAACATTAAGTTCACATCTTGATTTTGTTGTTTTTTTTGTGGGAACTCAAAAACAGCTGAAGTTCACATTTAATTGTTTTTAACACTTAATTCTGAGTTATGTAAAGGCAGTTTTCTTAGAAACATTTTATCTTACGCTGGATGAAGTCTCTTCGCATCCTGATAGCAGTCACTGAGTAAAGTGCTGTACACATATATAACTAAATATAAATCTTCTGTGGAAGGTGCAGGACCAAAATGTTTATCTAATCATTACGTTCTGTCTGAATACACTGATAGGTTGTCTTACTGCCTGTCAAACTATGCATGTGTTCATATGCTGAGGACACTTTACTACAATAACTTTTTTGATAACTTTGAGAGAACCTTTAAAGAACGTTCCCTGTTAACTGGGAAATGCATTACTGTAAACTCAACTTACACTGTAGCTTGTTTTACAAACTAAGGGATAATAGCTTAAATTGTATTAAACCCAGATTGTTCACTTACAGCAGCGCAGTCTGGCAGTGTGTTCTTGTGTGGAATGGCCTGCCCTCAGTTAATACTGTGTACACTTCTACACTCTTAAACATGTGCTTCATGATGCCATAGAAGAACCTTTTTGGCTGTATGGTTCCATAAAGAACCTTTAACATCCATAGAACCTCTCTTTTCCAGTAAAGTTCTTTGTAGTGGAAAAAGGTTTTTTGAGACTATAAAAGGTAAAGAAATGGACCTTTGAAAGTTTCTTTGTGGAACCAAAAATGGTTCTTCTATGGCATCACTGTGAGGAACCTTCTAAGAATCATTATTTTTATTTGTGATTTATCATAGGCTACTGTTTTCACAATAAACTCTCCTCTGACAGCTACTGCAGTATTAGTTTATCCAGCTGTCTCCTCAGCTTTAGTTCTGATTTGAGGAAATAAACAGTATTATAAAAGTACATAGTTTCAGAGGTTTTTATTGAGGTTGTTTAGATGGAAGAGATACACTTTACTCTTGTCCTCTCTCTCCCTCTCCCTCTCTCTCTCTCTTTGGGTTGACTGGGTTCATGTATGACTGACTGCCTTTGGGCCTTGAAAACGGTTGCCAAGCCTTTGATTCCATAGCAACCAGTCACTTAGTTTTCTAAGACAGAAGGAGAGGACACACACGCGTCAAACACTCCTACTCCTTTGACTGGTCCTGTGATAAGAGTTTGTATTTGTTGTAATACTCTAGTGACCATGGCTGATCACAACCTCAGCATGGTTTTCTATCTGTCTGTCATAAGATACTGAGTTGGACAGGAAATATCTAAACCTGCAAATTAAAGTCTAAATATTTGCAGGTTTAGATATGAAAGTCTAAATATAAAGTAAAAACCAGCTGGCAGCTCATTTTCTGACAGAGCAGCAATCACAGCCTGTTCTTGAATTCCATCTGTTCATTCTGTTTGTATGCTCACAATCACAGAGCAGTGATGGTTCTCCAAGCCCATATCACTGAAAGTAAAAGCAGACCAGAACCAAAGAATCGAAACAGTAGCAACAAACATGAAAGAATTATCACCACACATAACACACACAAATGAAATAGCCGCCAACATCAGCATTAACACCGGATTGGATATAGAGGTAACCATGGATACTGGTCTTGCCTAGCAACAGGCTCAAGCGCATACATTACAAACCCTGCCTACCTAAGGAAGCTGAGAAAGCACACATACCTGCACATGCTCTCTCTCTCTCTCTCTCTCTCTCTCTCTCTCTCTCTCACACACACACATACCTGCACATGCTCTCTCTCTCTCTCTCTCTCTCTCTCTCTCTCTCACACATACCTGCACATGCTCTCTCTCTCTCTCTCTCTCTCTCTCTCTCTCATACCTGCACATGCCTCTCTCTCTCTCTCTCTCTACATATTTTTCTCTCTCTCTCTCTCCTCTCTCTCTCTCTCTCAAACACATACCTGCACATGCTCTCTCTTTTTTCTCTCTCTCTCTCTTCTCTCTCACACATACCTGCATCTCTCTCTCTTCACACATACCTGCACATGTCTCTCTCTCTCTCTCTCTCTCTCACTTACCACATACCTCTCTCTCTCTCTCTCTCACACACACACACACACATACCTGCACATGCTCTCTCTCTCTCTCTCTCTCTCTCTCTCTCTCTCACACACACACACATACCTGCACATGCTCTCTCTCTCACACACACACATACCTCTTATTTTCTCTTCCTGTTTACGTCCCCATGCCCCCCCAGCCTGAATCAGCAGGGTCCCTAGAGGGAAAATTGCTGCCTGTCATTGGCTGACTTCATCTCCATGGTGATGCAAGTGCAGCTGCGATTGTGCATGCGACAGAGAGACACAGAATGTGTAAATCTTGTTCAAGACAATAATGGTGTCAGATGCACCAATAACACAAGACAAGAGTTTGATCTGGTTACCTGTGCAGGTGTGTTTCATGTGTAAGTCCTGCATGCTCTGTGCTGAAGACAGACACAGATTATTACTTCTGCTGAAACACTGCTGTATTCTGTATGTATGTATATATTCTACACACACACACATTTATTTTGGAGAACATTAGCCAGTGTTCTAAGAATGTTACCTTTTAGCTGGACAGTGTCTTAAATGTTGCTCACTTATTGCTCAAGTCTCTGTTAAGAATCAACCTTTTCTTAGACTTACTGTTAAAATTACACAGGAGAAAAGAAAATATTGTTAATGCAGTTGTGGCCTACTGGTTAGTGAGTCTGGCTTGTAATCAGGAAGGTTACTGGTTCAATTCCAGCACCGATTGCTCCCCGGGCGCAGCAGTGCTGCCCACTGCTCCGAGTGTGTGTTCATGACCTGCAGTGTGTTCTCTCCTCACCAGAGATGGGTTAAACACAGAGGTCACATTTCAGGTATGGGTTACCATAGCTGACAAATATGTCACTTTCACTATATAGCTACATATATAGCTACAAGACTTATATAGCTGTAAGTCTTTGAATAAATGTCAGAGATTTCAATGTAAACTCAAACATTCATTACGTGATTTTCAGGACTAAAAGTGGGTGATGCTGTCACATTCTTTTAAAACTCTATGATCTTACTGTGTTCCAACAAGTTTGTGTCTATCTTCTAGTTATTTCTCTTAACGACTTTTAAGATGTCAAACTAATTTTATGTCTTAAAATAAAACGCATATGAACAGTTATAATTGCTTTGCCCCTGGACACAGCAACACCTCAACTACATTAAACATGTCTCATTAGCTGCCCTTTCTTACACAGCATTGAAATATTAATACGTTTTCATGCATAATGTAGTACCTGAGTGGCGATCCAGGCAGCTGAGAGGTCGATCTCTCAACCCTCTCATCCTCCTATCAGAGGAAATATGATAATTGATTTAGAATTCATAATGAGTGTGATTAAGAATGCCATAAAGAATGATCAATGTGAACTGCCATCTGCTATAACACACACACAGCCAAAACAGCTGCATATTGGTGAGGAAGTCTCATCCTTTGTTGCCAAGCAACAGGAGGTACACCATTCCCAGCATTGTGACTGTATAATAGAAATGAGACATTAAAAGAGCACTCCATGGGGAATATTGTCCATGGTTCTAAGTAATAATTTTCTGTTGCATGTAAGTGGTTTCTGAAATAAACACTGATTCAAAGACTGACTGACTACAGCAATGATGCTAACGCTGTAATGACATCAGCCTGTTACCCAGCTAACAGGGAACATTCTCAGAACATTGGTTAATATGCTCTAAAAGTTATCTTAAAGTCATTAAAATGTTCTTGCAGTTATGTTAAGAGAACATTTTTTAATGTTATAAATCATATCAAAACTTTATGTTTAAGTTGTTAGTGGAATGTTTTAAAAAGTTACAGAATTAAAAAGAATGTTTAAATGATGTTCTTATAACTAAGCAATAATGATAACACAACAAAATATACTTACAACCTATAATTGTTAGCTGGGTAGGCAAACAGAAATATCACGGATTGTAAAGTAAAACTGACAACATCACGCATAACTAGGCACATAAACAGAAATGCATACAAACATTCTCATTATTAGTGCATTCCAATTGACAACTATAAGAATAATGAGCTTCCACATTCAGTGTGTATTTTGTTTCTATATGTGTGAGTGAACGTTCAACAATTGAGGAAAAATATGCAAACACTTCACAGATGGCTTGTCAAGCAACACACACACACACACACACACACACAGTGGCACAGCTGGGGTGGTATTGGTGCCAGTTTTCGGGCACTCTTCAGTCTCTGAACAACACTTGCATCTCTTTCTCTCTGTCCTCCTCTTTTATTTCCTCACATTTCTCACTCTCAACATCAAAGCTTTCGCTCATCTCCATGACAACTGCCTCCGCCGGACTTTATTCGTCAGCGGTGAACATCACTTCAGTCTTGATTGGCTGTTAGAAATGTGACAGGCGGGATGTGATGAGAAGCTCCGCCCACCGGTCAGAAATACAGCCTGTCCGACTGTCAAGATTTCCATGACAACGACACCTACGTAAGGAGAGTGGTAAGAAGAAAGGAAAAGTGAACTCCAGTTTAAGATATTATATATGTAATTTAGGTCCAAACATCGTATGTATAACTATTACTGTGTATTTGCTGCTGTTATTATAATAGCACGCACTCAGTGTGGACTAGAGCTCTTGTAACACACACTCAATATTGGGTGAACAGCGCCCTCTGCAGGAGGAACATATCACAACATTCTGCGCTTATTTCAGCATCACAAATGAGTTTAAATTACAGCTCAGTTCTTACCTTTAGACAACACATTACCTATAATAAACAAATCAGTCTGTGAAGAACATGGAGATTTTCAGAGTCTCAGGTAATCTCTTGTTTCTCTTCTCTCTCTAATGCATGTCTTCATCTCACATCATTTCAGGCTTCATCTTTTATAGTTTCAGAAGATGTTTCAGCAAGTATTCAAGCTGTGCTCAGATTTGCCAAACAACTCTGTTGAGCTTTACATTCATATGTAACACTTGACTTGTGACTATATTTATTTTGCAGTATCTTGCAGTGTGACACTTTGTCATTTAAAACTATTTTAAACATATTTTTGTTCTTGTAAAAAAATATTATGCTTGCAGTTTTTATTACCGCATGTTAACTGAGACGTCATGGAATATTTGTGAAGAATTATGAATGGAAAAAAGCAAAGAGATGATAAAACAATGTTAACTACCCATATATGCACATGTGGTTAGTAGCAGTTTAATAGTATAGAATAACAGTAGCTCTTATGACAGTGTAAGAGAACAGAAATTTACTAAAAATACTGTACAAACTAACATTTATAGTTACACAAACTTTAAAGAGATCATTTTTAAAATTAAAATTCTGTCATCATTTACTTACCCTTATGTCTTTCCAAGCCTTTGACTTTATTTCTTCTGTGAAATAAAAGATTTGAAAGAATGTTAAGGTTCTGATCTTTTAGTCATGCAATGGAAGAAAAAGGGGACTGTTGATAATCAGTTGATAAATCTGATTATTATATTGATAAAAACATTTGCTTTTGTGTTCCAATCTGATTCACAGCGCTTAGTTTATAATAATGATTTATAATAATGATTTTGTGGGAAATGTCTGTAAACAGACAGGCTGTGCAGGTACTGTAGATGGCTCAGGGTTTGTAGCTTGTTCCTACAGCAGTTGTTTCCAATTTAAACATCCACGTTAAGAAAATAACTCAATAAGTGCCCTGTAATTTTATGTTTCAAAAAGAGATGGCAGTAGAGAGGCAAAAGCCATGGATTGCAGATTTAACGAGTTGTTTTTTTGTAAAGTCAAAACATTGGTATAGGTAGAGATTGTTTCAGGAATTTGTTATAGCATTCTTGACTTAAGACATTGGATTAAAAAACTCAAACCTTATAAAAAAATTAAACCCCTTTATTGTTTCTCAAATACAAAAGAAATACAAAAAGAAAGACAGACAGCAAGAGACTCTCGGTCTGAAGTACAGCTCAGTCTTTTGGTTAGGGATTCAGTCTTTATCTCCACCCCTCTAGGCCAGCTCGCTTTTGTCTGTCACCTCCGACTGACTGTTATCAGAACCGCCTGGTGCCAACAGAGTTCTGCGGTTGTAGTGGCCCTTCATGATGCCTGAGTTGTTGTTTTCATTAAGAATTTGTTTCTGTTTCTGGCGGTTGAGAGACTGTACCAGGCCGAGCACCACGGCGGCAAGCGAGTACTGGCCCGTGAGCTTCCGTGGCTGCAGGATGAGTGGATTGGGCTGAACGCGGCCCAGCAGGAAGTGCGTGCGGATCTTTCCTTCCTGCTCGCTGATGCCCTTCACATAGATCTCGCCGCGGTATTCGAAGGCGAAGCCACGCTCCTTCAGGATGCTGTAGGTCTCCTCCGGAAGCTGAATTTTCCCACTGACGCCTGTGCTGTCCATGCGACTTGCCAGATTCACTGTTTTCCCCCAAATATCATACTGCGGCTTTTTAGCGCCGATCACCCCAGCCACCACTGAGCCATGTGCCATGCCTGAGAGAGAGAGAGAGAGTTAAAAATAAAAACTAAATAAAACTCTTTTATTTAATGTTTAGCAATAATAAAATGATAAAAATATTGAATAATGTGCTAAACAATATAAATCATAAAATAATTTATGCACACAGTCTTATAACTTTTGACCTGTTGCTTAGAACTTGAAGATTGTTCTTGGAAATGTCTAGAAGAAAATGAATACTTTCAGATTCAAGCATGAGAAACGGGCGGTTACTGTTGTGCTCTGTTGTAACATCACTGCTGAAGGGGTTTCTAAACATCGGAATCACTCGTTTGAATCACTCGACTCTTACCGATTCGGAGTTGGAAGTTGTTGAAGGAATGTTTGTTGATCTCCTGAATGCTCTCATTCAGAGCGATGGCAAAGTCTGCCAGTGCACACAGATGCCCCCATTTGTCCTCACATTGCTGTGGTAACACACAACAGAAAAAACAGTCACCTGTTTTTACAGTTTTCATACTACAGACAATGCAAACTGCAGTCATACAAGCCCTGATAATGCAAACCCAACTAACAGGCAACTGCTCATTTGAAACCTTCCCAGAACTCTCAAAAGAACATTTTTTGAACACATTTTTGTTACTTAATAGAAACATTAGGGGAATGTTCGGGCAACCTAAAATTGCTAGCTGGGCAACTGTTTTTGTGTTTATAGATGCAGGTGTGTTTTGTACTTGTTTTTCTGGGGACAATCCAGACACAGCCATGTACGTGCTGCCGATGGTTTTAATCTTCTCAATGTCTTGAAAGCGCTCCTCACCGAGCAGCTGTAGAGAGAAAATGTCTTTAAACATGAAGAGCTGCATGTGTAACATTACACTGTCATCTTGAACAGGTTCCTTCTGTGTGATGAACTCACGTGTCTTACACTGATCAATAGAGATAGTTCACCCAAAACTGAAACTCTCATGTCATTCTAAACCTGTATGGAGCACAAAAGAAGATGTCTTTTGTTCAGACAATGGAAGTCAATGAGTGCCAATGAGATCTTCTATGTTCCTCAGATGCAAAACAGTTATACAGGTGTGGAATGACCTGAGAGTGAGTAAATGATGGCAGAATTTTCATGTTTGGGTGAACTGTCCCTTTAACATGAACTATATGTATGTGTCTGTGTGTGTTAGTAGCATTCGGACCTCATCAAAATCAGCGATGATCTCGTTGAGCAGCCGCAAACACTCCACGCCCTGATTGTTCATCTCCGTCTGCGAGTAAAAATCAGCAAAGCCCGGGATGGAGGCAAACATCACACCCACAGTGTCATATGACTGAGAATAGAGCTCCTGTGAACAGACAGCTCACATCAGAACCCTCTGGATCTGGAGGATGTTGAGTCAAAAGTGAGGTCACTTCATGGGACTTCTGGTTCATGTGACACTGAAATCAGGCTACAGCTTCAAATCAACATGTTCACACACAAATACAGTTGACCTAGCAGAACTGTTCACTAGAGGGCAGTACAGCTTCATGACTAACACACAGAGACTGATTCATAAGTGTACAGCAGAACACATTCACCTGAAATCTCAAACAGTGATCCCCAAACCAAAGGACCGCAGGACTTAAAGTACCACGTTCTATGTTTGGTTGTTAAAGCTGCAGTCTGTAACTTTTTGTTGCTATATCTCATGTGTGGGTTCTGTAGATGCTGCAGTGTTTGTATCTTGATCTTACAACAGTTGTTTAGTATTTAAACTTGTCATCCATGTTAAGAAAATAACTCCACAAGTACCCTGCAATTTTGTGTTTTAAGCAGAGATGGCGGCAGAGACGAAAGTTACAGATTACAGCTTTAATGGTGGTAATCGAGCCTTTATTTATGGGGCCTGGCAGACCAACACCAGTTCAGTTATTTATATCTCATTAATTTTGCACCCCTAGTAAATAAGCATAACAGATTTTTCTTTCAACACAGGGAACTAACAGGGAACAGTTCTCAAAACAGTGGTTAACATTCTCTAAAGAATGTTCTCCCAAAGTTATTAAAAATGTTCTTGCAGTAATGTTAGTAGAATTTCTTTTAACATGATATATTATATATATTAAAAACATTATTCCTAAGTAGTTAGTGGAATGTTTTAAAAAGCTACAGAATCAAAAAGAGTAACATTCCTATAACCAAGCAACTTTAATACAACGTGTAAAAAACTAGACATTCTGAACGTTACAATAACTTTCACAATAAATTGATGGAAATGTTAGGGTTACGTTCTTACAACCTGAAGTTGTTAGCTGGGTGTATGATGTCATCAATAGTGTTGAGTTACTGGACATGTTGTAAGTCAGGATGAATGAACACAACAGGTATTATTACACTGAGTAAGTGTTAGTTACTGAGAGACATTACTGCCGTGTCCTTTACAAGTGGCAGATTTATGTGAGTGTGTGCGAGAGAGAGAGAGAGAGAGATTATTTTCTCATCGTAATAACAGCAGAGAGTGACGTAAATTATGACTTTAACACATTCAAGCACAGACACACACACACATATTCAGCGTCACCAGTAAAGTTATGCCTCAATACTCCAGGTGATTATAAATGAATGGGATAATTAAACAATTGAACACACGAGCACACGTACACACACAAAATGAATGCCTGTTTATCTCTGTGTTATACAGCTCCATTCTTGAGTCTCCCTACTGTCTGACTGACTGACAGCTGAACATTCCAGAAATAAACAGCAGTACAAGACACACACATACATGCAGGCCTTAATTATAAACTAAAGGACACAAACAGACAGGCAGGCAGGCAGGAAGAAAAAGCAAGAAAGAAAGAAAGACTGAAACTTTTATGTACAGAAAACATGTCTCAACAGAAGATTACAGAATTACAAGCGATCTTAAGACAGAGCAGCATTACCTGATTGGGTCTTTGAAAATCTATGAAAGAAACTCACTAAATCTGATGGGAAGCTCCTCTCACATGTTTGGGACAGTGTCACCTTGTGTTCTTGTCTCTGTTATCTGCTTATGTTCATAGATAATAGCTAGATAATGAATATCATTTTAGTCTTACAGTAGGTGTGTATCTACTGCATGTTTGAAAGTCTATATTTAATAAGACATTTAAGATCAAATCTTTTAATGACTTTCAATTAAACAATGGTGATTGTTTAATTGAAAAATTGGTGTTGTTGTTTTAAACATCTTGCATACTGAATTGTGAGTCTTTACATTCTTATATATATTTAACCGTTTATAGCTGCCAATGATTTTTAAACTTGTCGGCTAGCACTGGTTCTTCCTTTAGGACAAATCTAGTTCTTGTCTTATTGTCTTTTATTATAAATTTATATATTGTTCTTCTATCTATTCATGTTGCACAGCTAAGTTGCAACTGCTTTGGTGAAAATTGTTCCTATCCAATACAATGCAATCAAAACTAAAGCTCAATATATACTGGCGATACAACATAGTTTTATCATGTCAATAAAACAGAGAGACAGAGAAAGACAGTGAGAGATTTATTCCCTCGGTCATGTTTGTTCTGTCAGTGTACAGTGGGGAGACACTCAGATTGTACTCTCTCTCTACCTCATTGTCTCTGTCTTTCTCCAGGAAGTGTCGCGCCACGTGGCTGGGGAGAATGTTCCGGAGCATGTTCTCATTGTGTTCACGCAGCTCTCGCATCTCATTGATCTCTTCCTTCGCCTGCACTCGCCACA
Organism: Chromobotia macracanthus; assembly: GCA_036877525.1. Taxonomy (NCBI): domain Eukaryota; kingdom Metazoa; phylum Chordata; class Actinopteri; order Cypriniformes; family Botiidae; genus Chromobotia; species Chromobotia macracanthus. The sequence goes on from JAZGTH010000003.1 coordinate 792,616, forward strand.
GGAAGTCCAGACGAGCGGTATACTCCAGCTGAGAGAGAGAGAATAAAAAAGATTTAAAGGCAGCATGAAACAGATGAAAATAAAACATTGAATAAATTGGAGCAGAATAGAGTTATATTAAAGACACGGTTTAGTGCTTTATACAACAGATATAAAAATTAAGCAGAGTAACAAACACAAAGAAAACAGAACGGACAGTATATCTAGTTAGTGTCAGAAATATTATGCAGATAAACTCAAACTACATACTACATGGAAAAAGAAGGCAAACAAATATTGTAGGAACCAGACGAGGACCGCAGCATCTGTAAGTAACAGCAGGTGTACTTTCTCTGTACAGGTGGTGTGCAAGTTATTCTGTTCAAACACTTGCTCCTGTCACGGTTTAATGTGTAGAGACAAATTAACTTTCTAGGTTTAGTTCTATTATCAAACCAACTTAGCACAGCAACATTGGCTTAACCAATGGTGTGAATTTGGACCATGAAATAGTTATCAAGTATTCAGGAAACCTCTCTCTCTCTCTCTCTCTCTCTCTCTCTTCTGTTCTTTATCTAGGGTATATAAAATGGCTTCTTTTGCAAGCTGATTTGATTGAGTTTTAAGGATAATCGTTTAATCACTGTGGTAAACATTTGTGCAGAACAGTTGTGAAATAGTGCCCCATATTCTTAACTGGATTGATATTAAGGCTTCGACAGGGTCATTGCATGTTATTTACATCCTGTTTTGAGTATTTGTATGGCTGTGGAATCCACTGAAAGCATCAGGTTGGTTTGCAGGATAAGTAATCTGCATCATGTATTTGTCTCTAAATACACCTGATCTCTGTAGTATATTTATACTGACGCCTGTTTCTCTCTGGCTTCCACTGCTTGTGCACACAGAGATCTGATAGGAAGTATCTGGATAGCTTTAACTTCCCAGTAATTGAACTAGCAGAACACTCTCCCTAATTCAAATATATTTATTTTTTATTTTATCACTTTATTTCTTTGGAAGACTCTTCAGTCTTCATCACAGCTACCCTGTAGTTTCACAACATTAATAATTTCCCCTCAACAGGGATTATTATAGTTATATAAAATGATTAAAATAGAAGATTCAGTGTATTCACATAAAACTGTCAATGAGTTTAATGAGGTTTTGAACTTCTTCCTGTAATCTGAACTCCACCTTCACTTTCCAAAAACAAGTCATTGGACTTGTTTTAGGAGCCGCTGGTCACTATAAACTTTATATGTATGAAACAGAATCTAAACATGATGATCAGAACATGACCAGTATACTACTTCAGCTGCAATCCATAACTTATTCTGGTTATTAAAAAAAACATACTTGTTATTAAGTACATGACTGATCAGTGTTCAGCACAATCTCTCTAGCTTACCCTGATTCACAACAGTAAGTTTATAACAATGATATATAAGTGGAACTGTCAGGCTGTCAGGTCTGATTTTGCATGTAATGTCAGTTTGACTTCATTTGACTTTAATATCTGTAAAGAAAAGTATGTGAAGTAACCTGCAGTGTTATGTTTAAGCTAAGATACAGGTGATAAGCAGGCAGAACAGTTATGGATTGCGGCTTTAATGTATCTACTGTCTTTCAAGCAGTGCTCAGTCAATGTCTGATTTGTCTGGTGGTTATTTCTGACTGTAACAGGAAGTAAATGTCAACCCCGTGTCTGATGTCTCTGCTCTGTTGAAAACATTTGTTTTCATCAGCTCTCTTCCAGACCATCAGCTTCAACAAGATCTTCCTGAATTAAGCAGGAACACACGCTCATCTGCATACATTAATATCCAGATTTAATTGAACCTGTTTCACAAAGGCGTCCAGACTGAAAAATTAATTTACTAACAGCCAGAGCATGATGTAAGTGTTTGTGCTTGTGTGTGTGTGTGTGTATGGGGGTGAGTGTGAAAATACGTGTGAGTGTGTTTATGTGTGTTTTCTCAACTGAATATGGAGTGAAAGAAGATTTTATGAGAAGTAATTATGCAAGTGGTGCAGACAGAGGGTACAACCGTCCGACTGATTATTAAAAACACATCAACAAGTGTAACCTCTATTAACCCCCATCCACACACACGCCCACATAAACGCACACACACCTAACAGATAAGTAATGCACATGAATGAAATGACAAAAGTAAAGGACACAAAAGGTTAGAATGAGTTGTAAGGACTGCGTGTCCCGGGAGGTTTGGACTCTCTTCTTCTGGGCGTTTGTAGCTGTCAGGTTTGTGATTTAGATGACTGAGATCTGGCTGCTACAACAACAGGTGTGAGTGGAAGCTGAACTGGAGAATCGTCCAGTATGTGATGAAGTGATGTGCCAAGTGGAGATCAGTGGAGAAGGTTGTACTCCTGCTGCCTCATACTCTTGCTATTGTATAAGCACAAATATTATTGCTCATATCATTAACTCTCATGTTTCTCCTTCAGTTGCTCAGGAGGAATATAAACAGGCATAAATGAGACAATCTACCCAGAGTTTAAAGCTATAAAAGTATTTGATGAGAAATGTTAGAAATAATTCTGAAATCTTGAATAATACTGTTTTATAGCAAACCTTAGAATACTGTGAAGACAATAACGTTCAACATTTGAGATTTACAATTAAATCAAAATTAAATTGCAAATTTAAGTCAAATGATTAGTTTAAACATTGCTTTAGAATTTTCATATTTCGTTTTCACTTTTCAGATTCATTAGTTCATTATCTTTATCATTATCATTATCTTTCCTAATCATCTACAGGTCAAGGAGAGTCACTGGCACAATCTGCCTAAACAACACACTGTTTCCATGGTAACTGGGGGTGGGGAACACAGAAAAGTTTATAGCTGGAAAGTGATTCGAAACATATAAAACACACAAACTGAAAAGCAAAGCATTTTGGAAAAGCCTTTAGCCTTTATCAGAACAGTGTCGAAACCGACACAAACCCAGCAACCGTTTCTCTCTCCTGCTTCCCACTGTAATCTGTCTGTTTCCTGATATACAGCGTCAAAACACAACAATCAGCAGAGTGAACTTGACAAAGCCACATGGAGTGCTCTATAGAGCAAGGCTTTTAGTTCCGGACAGCGAGACCTTATTAAAACATCCAATAACTTCCCGTTTCTGAGAAACGTGACATTATAAAACACAAATGGACCGGCACTTGAACCCATCAGGTCTGTGTGTGTGTGTCTGTGTGTGTGTGTTACCTGTTGGCCATGGTAGAACACAGCTAAGAGAAACATTGCCATCAGTAGCAGAGATGTTTCCTTGGTTCCCAGAAAGCTTTTGCTATAACCATGGAAATGAGAAAGAACGTCTCATGAGCTTTGTGACGCGTTTACAGAGTTCAGACAAACATCAGCGTTACAATACAGATCACATAATGACAGCACACAGTTTTTTAAACTCTTATAATCTCTGTTAGAAATACATTTATGTTCATGCATTTGGCAGATGTTTGTATCCAAACTGACAATACATTTAAGATGTACAGTCTACCAATTGAGCTCCACTCTTATCAAAAGGGTCTTAAAGTTTTTCACAGCAATGTAATGGAACAGGGGTCTCCAATTTATGTTCCTGGAAGTCCACAGAGCTGCAGAGTTTATCTCCAGTTTACTCCAACACATCTGCCTGGTTTTCTAGCAGTTCCAAAGACCTTGATTAGCTGCTTCAGGTTCATTAGATTTTCAGATTCATGTAAGATTCATTAGATTTGGAGCTAAACTGCTGACCTGTGGACCTTGTGGAGACCTATGCCACGGAGGAAGCCTTTTTAGTTCCTCAGAGATGCTTTTAGTCAAAGGTTCCTTAAAGAACCATTTCTTTCTTACCTTTTTACATTCTAAGGAACGTTTATATACCACAAAGATTCTACAGATGTGAAGTTTTTTTTATGAACCCATACAGCCAAAAATGTTTTTTTCTGCATTATGAAGAATCGTTTTTTAAGTGTGTACAGAATATATAACAGATGTCTTAAAGAGGTAAGGGTTTAGTTCTTGTTCTTGTTTTAAGGTTTGGAGCTCAGGGCTGGTTTAAGGCTGGAACGTCATACTTCTACTGTTTGCTATTATGTATTAGTTTGAGAGCGTGTGTACGTACCTCTGACTAAGCGTGAGTGTGTCGTAACGAATGAACAGTGGTGTGCAGAAAGCCTCGGTCAGCACTGTGTATATGGCGATCATGAGCAACAGAATGGCCAGTTTTAGAACTGAGTTGAGTCTGAGGAACACTGCGCAGGTGACCATTGCCAACACTCCAGTAAACACGAAATACTGTCAACAAACACATAAACAACAGTCAACACCAGCAAAACACCTTCACCCATTACAAGTCTGATCAGCTCTGATCTGTTTGTTTACATGCAAACGTGACATAGCCATAAGCTCAATAAACTCAAAATACTAATTATTTCTTTCACAAATTTATTGTTTCGTTTCAGAAACATTTATGAACCCACTGGAGTCATATGGATTACTTTTTTAATGGATGGATGTGCCTTTTGGAGCTTCAAAATCTCGGGCACTATTCACTGCCATCTTAACCTGGGTAGACCAAGAATATTATTTAATATAACTCTCATTGTGTTTGCCTGAAAGATAAAAGTCATATACGAGTAGATAGTGCGAGTAGATTACAGGTGAATTTTCATTGTTGGGTATCGATTGAAAGTAGGACTGGTCCATTATGTTTTAAGGGGGGGCTAAGTGAAGGGACAATCAATCATTGTAACAGGCTGAAACTGCCAGGAGAACGCGGATCTGTTTGTGTGGGAGGCAGTGAATATGAGCCGACCTCTGGGTAGAAGCAGATGTCTGGAAGTGAAGCTGATGCATTAAACGTCTGGTTTCTGAACGCGCCCAGTTTATCCAAATCACACCAAAGCTGCAATACGAGAAAGAGAGGGCAAATGTCAGACGATAGATGAACTGAAACTACATTTCGGAAACTGCATTTCCAATAATGTTCTAGCAGACAGCTTGACACAATCTCTAGAATTCAGGAACTGGCCATTAGACCGGTGTGTGTTTAAGAGAAACGTGAAACAAAAGTCTTACATAAAACTTTCTAATGAGCACAAATTGAATTCTAAAGGGTACATCTGTAATTCCAGAGTCTGGCTCAGATTCTACAAACAGCTTAATGGGCTTGTAGAGCTTTGAAGATTTGTGATGATGTGTATTCTAGGAGAAAATTTTGGGAAGTACTGTACAATCATATATTGCTTACTATATTGATCATGGCAGCCAGGAAGTTGATGAGGATGGAGAGGAAGATGACGACATTTCTCGCAGTGTACGTTTCGTTCACCCAGCAGCATGCTTTACGCAAAACCAGCGGCAAACACTTATAGTCTTCGGCCGTTGTCACAACAACAAGGCAACAGTGCAGCAAGATGAGGACAGAGAACTGTATTACCATAGTGACCATCCTACAGAAATTAGAGATGACAGATCATATACTGTATACTGTATATAGAGTAATACTTTAGTCTGGAATACATACAAACACTCAAAACAAAGCTATTGTAAGACTTTAAATATAGTGCACACGTCATATGGCCTACTTTTATTGTGTTTTAATAGTCCTTATAGGAGCTTAACAGTAGGGTACGCAATTTCAGAGAGGCTAGCAATAGCTATCTCTGAAATCATAAGATCCCGCCATCCCTTCAGAGAGCTCTTCAAAGCCACGCCTCCTCCAGAACACATGAACATGCTGACGACAGATCTGAGTGAGCAGGGTGCAGGGAGGTATGCACATACACAGTCTGACAGTCAAGTAGGACATCCTATCAATACATTCGTACCAAATGCAATGACTGCATCAAATATTTAATGGTCCTGCACCCTCCACAGACAACAAATGTATATAAATATATTTAGAGAACTTAGTGATTGTTATCAGGATGTGAAGAGACTTCCAACCAGCATATCAACAATGTTTCTGGAACAAATCACCTACCCTGCCTTTAACAGCCTATGGCAACTATAAAGAGTTCTTGTATAAAATAGAGCTATGTAAAGTTTGTTTTTAATTATTTTTTGCGTTCCACGGACAAAATAACATAAGGGATTGAAATGGCATGAGGGTAAATAATGACAGACTTCGTAAATGTTTTTTCTTTAAAAAACTCTCAATAATCAAATATTCATCCACCCATGATTATGGAATGTTACACAATGTTACACTGACCAAATCCCCCTCAGTGTATACGGTGGTCAGGGCCCATGTCCTGTGTTTGCATGTGAGTGCTGTACCTCGCAGAGGGCAGGAAGCTCTGTACTCCAGTGATGAAGAAGAGAACGATGAAGGCACACACGAGATTTGACTTAAACACCTCGTCTCTCATCTGGGAATACTGCGGAAGAAAGACAGGCACAGAAGTGAGAACAGGGCTGGTTATAAAACTAGTTTTACAAGTTAAGTCATCTAACACTTCTAAAATGACAGTTACATAAAACCTTAAATTAGTCTAATTTAAGACCTAACAGTAAGACTGCAGACTCACAATCTGCTTCACAATGTGACTCACAATATTCTAGAAACATTCAAAAAGTCCAGTTTTTTAGACGTTGTATTATTGTTATTCAAACATTAACAACATTGTACTAATGTTACTGCAAGAATGTTTCTTGAAAGCTTTGAAAGAACATTAGACAACATTCTTGGAACATACCCTGTCAACTGGGTACCTTGGCTAACTTTCCTTTACATTCAATGTTGCCATTGATGTGGCAGCATTGCACCAAATCACAGATGTGTTCTGTGAAACAAAACTGATGAATAACCACTGTCAGCCATTTTGTTCATATTTATTCAGGGTCTTACTGCATTGTGAATGTGATTATCTTTCTAGAAACACCTGTAAACTTGATGTTGTTCTCTCTCTCTCTCTGTTAGTAATATGACGTGTGATTTCAGATAGATCAGATAGAGCAGCACAAAGCCAAGCAGGGGGCAAAGGTCAAACAGCACAAGTGAGGCGAGAGAACAAGGAATGAAATAAACGAAAACTGTTCTTCACTAAAATGACAACACGAAAGTTGAACATGAGTAAAATGGAAAGGCCTTTTTGAGGGCAAATCCATAATTTAATATTTAATACAGATTAATATTTATACGATCATCTAAACTGCAGCTTATCAGTGATGCAGATTAAAACCAATCAATCTGCAGCCAAATCCAATCAGATGAACTGACTCATTATTCATTCACCTGTAAGTCATTATGCTAAGTGTTCATCTGAATTCTTAATTAAACTGATGACCAGATTAAAGCTCGAGAGAAAAGCCATTTTGACATGTAACTGATGAGGCTACAATCTACCCTGCTGATAAATCCAGCTAAAACCAACCTTTAGTCACTGGTTTTATATGGCTTCTGGATGGTCCAAGCTGGTCATTTGCAGTCATTAGCTGTTTGGATGGCTGATCAATTGGACTACCATGTGGTGAAACTATGGTCAACTAGATAGACCATCTTGGCCAATAGGGTCAGAGCTGGTTGATCAGCTCCATACTGTGTTCCTGTAGCTCAAATGGTAGAACATTGCAATAGCAGCGCAAAAGCTTGTGGGTTCGATTCCCAAGGAACACACACACTGATTAAATTAAATGCACTTTGGATAAAAGTGTCTTTTAAATGCATGTGTATCAAATGTAAACCACGTTAAAAAAAACAAGTCGATTTTTTCTGTTTTTTTCCAGCAGGGTAGAGTAAGTAAAGACTTTTAAAACCTCTGTGTCGTCTCTGTACCTGGAAGTATTGATTAGTAATGCTGCCTGCCTTTAGTTTACTCATGATAACAGCACTCTCTCCCCGCATCTCCTGCACCTCCAAAACAAAAGACAAACTCAGACGTGAGAGTGACAGCAGAGGAGAGAGTGCGGGGACAGGGAGGTCTGAAGAGGGGAGCAGGCTACCTTGTGCTCCAGCAGTGCTTCTCTAAAGGTGAGAGAGAAGGGGGAAATATGTTCTTGGCGGAGTTTGTCCCCGCTGCGCAGGGCGATGGCGCTCTGCACGCGAGCGTTAATTTCCTGTGAGTCGGCGCGCACATGCAGGGCTTGAGCCAGGTGGTTGGGGAGCAGGTTAATAGAGTGACGTGTGAGCGCAGCCAGAGTCTACAGAGGGAAAGCACATGCAGCGCTCATAAGTTTGAGAGCGAGAGAGTGTGTTTGTTCATTGAATTTGTTCATTCAAACATGAACGTGAGTGAATTAAAAAAATAAAAGAAGATAGACTGCACACACACAAACACAGATGCATGTTTACTTGACTAACAAGGACACACAACAGACCTCTATTGCGTGTCTGAAAAATCTTTCAATATCCAGTCAAAGTACCGTTGAAATCAAGAACATGAATTAAAGGCAGGCCAGGTGATTTCTTCTAGAAACACTTTGTTTTGCTGGCTGAAAGTCTCTTTACATCCTGATAGCAGTCACTGAGTAAAGTGCTGTACATATACAGTACTGTGCAAAAGTCTTAGGCACATTAGTATGGTTTTAAGCAAGTTATTTGTATCTTTTGTCGTAGTGTCAGTAGGAATTATAAGTTTACATTTCCAAACATTCTTTTTGCTATTAATTGTAATAATCCAGTGAGATTTTTGTATGCACAAGGAGACTGACAACAGCCAGTGCTGCACAGAGAGATCTGATCTCACAATCATCGAGTCTGTCTGTGATTACATTATGAACCAACAGAAAAAACTGAGACAGACTAAATCCAGAAGAACTGTGGCAGCGTCTCCAAGACACTTGAAGAAACCCGCCTGTAAAGCTACCTGAAAAACTATGTGCATGTTCTATGTGCAAGGACAAAAGAAGTTTTAACCAAAGGGTGTTCACACAAAATAATTATTTGATTTAGTTATTAGAAGTTAATTGATAAATAAAATCTATTTATGACATTATTTTATCTTTACCTCACATTGATTGGCTGCTTCCTGGCACTTCTTGCATCTCATTTGCATACAGTTTAACTTTTTGATGCTCTCATCACTCGCTTCCCGCTGCTGTCATTCCCACAATCCCCTGCACAAATCTGTCCTGAACTATAGCTAAATAAACCAGCCACACACCCACCAGCACATCACATGAATATGTTTTGCACTGCAGACACTCCGGACTGTGAGTAACAGGCTTTTCCGGCTGCCTAAAGCTCAGGCCATTTTTAGAGTGGCTCTAGAAAATCAACACACCTTTCCAAAAAACAGCCTGAAACCCAGCAGGATGGACATTTCACGTCACATATGTTCAGCATCAGAATGCGAAGTTTCCCCTGCATGAAAACAGGTGGAGCTGTGGGTTGCATTGTATTTATGCATATTTAACAGTGGAAATGTCAGCATCGGGGAGAGGTCAAACAGCACAACGTCCTCATGAAAACATGAACAGAAGAAAATACAGAATAAACAGGATCTGACACACACAGCTGACTTTGTTTTGACTGGACTGTGTCTTTAAAGAGGGCCATCTCAGAGCTCGTTTAAGCCGAGAGCTGGATTCCTGAGGCCACACTTTAATGCAAAAATCACACACAAATTCCCCCAAATATTTTTTCAAATACTTATGTAGAATTTTTTCTTATACTCATATACCAGAACCTGTTTGGACAGTGAGTCAACACTTACAAAAATATCAATCTTACAATCACATTTGTTTTGGATCAAACACAAAACACAAGACCTGAGACACTTAATCCATTAACAGAACCATCCAACACAACACACAAACACACACTCAGAAAAACACGTTTTCACACTCACTACAAAACACACACTCACTTCAGAACACACGTTCACTTAAAACATACACACACTCACACACACACTCACTCACACACACACACACACACTCACACACACACACACACACACACTCACACACTCACTCACACTCACTCACACACACTCACTCACACACACACACACACACACACTCACTCACACACACACACACACACACACTCACACACACACTCACTCACACACTCACTCACACACTCACACACACTCACTCACACTCACACACACTCACTCACACTCACTCACACACTCACTCACACACTCACTCACACACTCACTCACTCACTCACTCACTCACTCACTCACACACACACACACACACAGTGGCTGCAATGCGTCATTGAGGACAAAAGCTGAACAGAGGCAGAGAGGGAGAGGATGTGAGATAAAGGAGAAGAAGAACAGAGGATAAAAGAGAAAGAGAGAGAGGCATAAAAGGAGTGTGAAGAAGAAAAAGATTACGGTTACTGCCATACAGACATTCTTGTTGTCATGGAGACCAGCCCCCCCATAATAATATGCGTTTTACATACTCACATGAACATGTGAGAATACTTCTGTTATGAACAGCTCAGACATGCATGCACACGCACACACGCGCACACACACACACACACACACACATACGACACGCACACACACACACGTCTTATAAACATAAAAGCTTGTGCTCTCATGCTGACGTGTAATTGGCTGGCCAGTCTGCCAGTCATACAGTCAGAGCTCTTTGATGTGTTCACATGACTGCACGACAAAGACAACAAAAGTGCCGCATTAATCAAAGACAACATTCCCTTATGTTAACCATGTCACCGTAGCAACAGTCGGCAACTCTGCATCATAATTAGCCACACATGCCATAAAAACCTTTTAGAACCAGGCAATGTTCAATGTCTTTTAGACCTTAGAACCCTTTTAGAACACTGTTAGTGGCCTTCAGACATTAGAACATCAGCGACACTCTACAACACCATCCTTATCATAAAGCCACTGGTAACACTCTAGAACAGCATCAATGTCCAGCAGCTGTCTCAATTATCACAAATGTCTGGAAACACTCTAGAATATAATACCTGTCACATGGGTTTGGAAAAGTTCTAGAATACTGTAGAGTGCCAGAGAACCATCTAGAACACTATTTATTCCTTACAGCCATGTTCAACAGTCTGAAGAAACCTACAAAATATTGCTATCACCCCACAAACTTCTCAGAATCTTTTAAGATGATTAATTGTTAATTGCTTATGAGAAACAGTGTGTAGATTATTCTATTGAATTACCTGGGCATTGAGGCAGGGAAGCGATTTTCCAGACTGTAGGGTAGGAACGATGCTTTAAATGCTGTTTTTGGAACACACGATCACATCTGAGGCCATATTCAACCTTTTGTGAGTTGTAATCTGCATCTAACTTTGTGTGACGTAATCTGCTGTTCACTGTGAGCAAAAACTGTCCTAATCTTCGTGCCCTTATAGACCCAACACTTTTAATTTTATTTGTATGATTCCATAAAGAACCTCTCTGTAAATTCTCTGTAGTAGATAAAGGTTCTTTAGACTTTAAAAAGGTAAGAAAGAAATGGTTCTTTTAGGAACCTTTGAGTATGTTTTTTGGATGGATCAAAAATGGTTATTTTATGGAATCTCTGTTAAGAACCTTTTGGAGCACCATGAGAATGCATGAGATCATCATGTAGACTACAATCCAAAACATCTACACACAACCATTCAAGGACACTCTATCAGGTTGTTAATGTGTGTTTATGTGTGGTTGTTTGTGCGTGTGTGTATTGCACAAAAGATTACAGAATTAATAAGATGTCACAGTTTTATTATTAAGAATGGGGAAACTGCAACACTCAATATGGCCCCTGTAGTGAATGAAATCCCACCTTCTAGTAGAGAGAGCCAATCATCAATCACCAAACAGCAACATTCTTTGGGTGGGCTCTGTACACAGTGCTGCAAGGGACTTTACACCCTTTGTGTATGCGTAGTATGTGAAGTGATCTGGACTAAACCCTGTTTAAGTAGATAGAACTTGATCTTTTATGACCAAAATAGCTGTTCTGACATGTAGCAAAGATGGCCGCCTAGTGTGGATACTTCTTTAAAGGGAATATCTAGGAGATTGAACTCACATTCTGTTTGCCCACTATGTTATGGAAGGGAAGCTCAGGGCTCCAGGTTCCCTCCGTGAAGGAAGTGTTGGAGGTTCTGTGATCTGATTGGTTGCTGGAATCTTTCATGATGTCCTCAGGCAGGCTGAGCAGGCTCTCCTCTGGCTGTTTGATCAGGAAGGTCTCAATGTTGTGTCTGCGCAGGAAGTCATTGCGGTCTTTCCCGTGACCTTCTTCCACCTCATAGGCGCCATTTAGACAGTCCAGAGCTGCTTTAGAGATGTGAATTCTCCTGTAGCAGAACACATGCAGAACAGAATGCCTCTGCATAATTAACAATTAAAGGGATAGTTCACCCAAAAAAGAAATGTTTTCCATCATTTAATCACCCTCGTGATTGCAAACCTACATGAACCTACAAGATATTCTGAGAAATGTCT
>JAZGTH010000003.1:810000-820000 GCA_036877525.1 Chromobotia macracanthus
AAAACTGATTTTTAATACTCGTGTTTGGAGAATAAGGCCCATCCGACTTTCCACCAAGTCTCACGTTATTTAAATAATGACACATGTTAGGTTTCTGAATTCTTATTATGAGTTATAAAGAAATATGAGCAATTAGTTTATGGAGAAACTCTGGTTTTGTATTATTATTTAACCTCACACATTAATATATTATATACTGCTATTATATAATGCTCAGCCTCCTTTTGTTGCAATTACAACTTGAAGCTTTATTTTTCCCAGTGAGAGTTTCTGTAATGATTCACTGGTCAATCAAATATCAGCATCCAGTTCACTGAGATTAATGTTTATGAAAACCATATTCTATATTCTAGTTAAATATCTGGCATGTAAAAATAACAGTTTTACAAACATTTTTATAAAAACCTAAAATGTTCATAATGTATCTGTTATTTAGTATATAAGAAGAGGTCAAGGTCTCCATGCTTTTGAAATACCCTTAAAACAAGGTTCTCCCATCCATGTTACTTGAAGTCCACAGAGCTACAGAGTTTAGCTCCAGTCTACACCAACACATCTGCCTGGATGTCTCTGTCAGTCTCAAAGATCTTGATTAGCTGGTTCAGGTGATTCATTACGGCTGAACTCTGCAGTTCTGTGGACCTCACTGGAGACCTCACGCATGTACGGTTGAAGCTGAAGGGCATAATTTCTTTGGTACAAGAAAATATTTGCAAAAAATATTGATAACAGATTTCAGACCACTTGTTTGAAGGAGTCACGTTTACACTTGTCTGGAAAATTGACAATTGACTAATTGACTTTCTCCTAACGTAGAAAACAATGATACACTTTAGGTTTTCCTTTCCTTTGTGATGCTGCACAAATCAAAAGGCTCTGCAATTTGATTTCAACAAAGCAGAGGTTATGCTTGCCACCAGCTAAGCTGAATGCAGAAGAGATTTGGGTACAAAAGAAGAGGAAATATGTGCACACACACATAGACTCAGAAGCACACACACACAGACACACACATAGACTCAGAAACACTCACACACACACAGACTCAGAAACACACACACACACAGTGGGACCAGCATGGGTTCCACTTGACCAGCAAATGAAAGCTACTTCAGCAAACAGTCTGAGAGCTCTCAGAGAAAGACATGGGGAGGAGGGAAGCAGACGGAGTGAGATTCCCTGAGGAGTCTCAGAACCTTTATACACCAGCCGGCTGTCCCCGGGAGATGCTGTTCTCATCTTTAAATCAATTATTTTCACCCACTGCGGCTCATTGCTGAGAAGGAGGTGTGATACAGCAACATTTTGTGTGTGCGTTAGTCTGCGTCCTGTGATACTTTTGACTTTTTTTGTTAAAAGCTGCAATCTGTAACTTTTCTTTGATTAAAAATGAACAAAAATCAGTCAGTGCACAGACCAGTGCTCAACACAATCTCCTCACACTGATTCACAACAGTAAGATTATAATAATGATTTATAATCTGAGCTATAATTAGATTTTAAGAATTTAAATACTAAAATCTTCATCCACATTAAGAAAATAACTCCACAAATAACCTGCAATTTTATGTTTCAGACAGAGATTATGGTAAAGACGAATATTTCATTTATGTGTAACTGCTCTTAAGGCGTAAACATACTGCACACAAACATTCAAAAGTGTGTGTGAAAAATATGTTGCAGTACAGTAGCATTACACATCTGACACTTCAAACTTTGAACTCTGCAAACACACACTGACCTGTCGCTGGTTCTCCGTCTCCAGGCGGAGACGCGCCTCGATGCACCTGCGTGTCTCCAGAAAGGCCTGGCGCTGGGCCCGGTCTGACAGGTAACTGATAAACATCCCTGCAGTGTTAATACATGAGAACAGCAGTACCTGAGCTAACAGCTGGAGAGAAAGAGAGAGAGAGACAGAGAGTGTAAGCAATTACATTCTCAGATTGAAGGCTAATGCTCTCTAATGGTTCTCTCAAAGCTATCAAATAAAATGTTTGTGGTCATACTAGTTGAATGTTTTTAAACGTATATCATATAGATAAAAAATGTATTCCTAGGTTGTTAGTGGAACGTTTAAAAAACAATACAGAATTAAAAAATGGAAATGACTTATGGAACATTAAGGAAATGTTCTTACAACCTAAAATTGTTAGCTGTGAACATATTCAACAGAAAAGTACTTAAATTTGTTTTAAACTGAATGCCGTAATATTCCCTTGGAGATAGACTGTTTTAAGTGTTATCACCCAAGAATTTAAAATATCCCTAAAACTGTGACTTTTATGTTCACTTTCGGTTTGTTTGGTTTTTGGCTATGAATCCTGATGAAACATTTCTGTATGCAAGAGCTGAGCTGAATCACACACACATTTTCATGTTTCTGATCTGTATTCCCTATGTATCCAGCGCTTAAAGCAGGTAGGCCATTTTTTCCAGAAACATTTTAGGCTGATTGAAAGTTCCTTCGTGCGGGACCATCAAATGTTCGTCCAATCATTGCATTTATTATTTTATATATATTCATCAGACCATACTTTACTTATAAATGGAAACCCGCTGTTTAAAACATTTCTTCTAAACAATTCTTTTTCTATAAACATTCTTTTACTGCATGTTTTGTGTGGTCTTAACAAGAGCAGATAAAGGAAAACAGACATTAACAGCTGTGCTCTTTCTGTCTGTTCAGAGTACAAACACAGCACAGAGGCTCTCATATTTATTTTTAGACATAAACACAGTTTGTTTACTGCATTTGGAACATATACAGTGATGTATCTCCAAAAATATACACACTTTCCCAAACAGGTTATGTGTTCTTCAGAGACTGTGATGTAACCACACACAATTATTAACACAGTAAAACAATCACTGCCTGCACACACACACACACACACAAATAGGTTTAGGCATGTCTGTGTGTGTGTGTGTGCGCTTAAACATCCCTCGCGGGAATCTTACATTGTATGACTGATTAACAGCCCACCCTCCCCTTTACAGTTTCAATTAATGCCCCTAGGGGCATTAGGGGTTGCCATTTTAGACGGAGCACAGCAAAAGAGCCCTAATTAATACAGCCCCTCCAGTACACACACACAATGCATGTAGTAAACACAAACAGCAAAAATCGCACCAGCATACATACTACACAAACATGAGATACTTACATTCACTGTAAACACATATACAATAGAAACATGCATTGAACAATAACACACACAGCAGTCAGTGATGTGGAGGGTTTTAAGAAGAAATTTCATTATTTCTGGCGTGCCTCATTTAATCCACTGACCTTAAATTACATCATCTCACATTATATCCATCACTGTGCATGCAAACACACAACAAGCCCACAGAGTGAGGAGGGTGCGATAAACTTTCAACTTATACAGTTTTTAAATATCACTTTCAGCTGCAGGGCAAATTAACAGATGGTCAGTAGATCCAGCTTCAGATATGTGTAGCTACAGTAAATGCTTCCAAGGTTATTTTTAGTGGCTGTATAAAGTCAGTTCAACTGAAGTTTACTAAGATGACCTAAGATAGCATACTGAGATAACATACACTCTTTCAAATGAAGGTTCCTAAAAGGTTCTTCACAGCGATGCCATAGAAGAAGCATTTTTTGCCAAAGAAAATCGTTCTTATCTTTTAATAGACTTTCTCCACTATTAAAAACCTTTTGGGAAACAGAACGATTCTTTGGATGTTAAAGGTTCTTTATGGAACCATACGACTTAAAAAGGTTCTTCTATGGCATCATGAAGTACTTATTTGAGAGTTTATGAAATGACATTCATATATTTAACATATATTTAATCAATCTCCAAATACTTTTTAGGGCACTGTACATTCTCTATGACAGTATTTTCATTAGTTGTGTGTGTGTGTGAGAGAGAGTCTATTAACAGAACAAATCTGAATATACATTTAATTAACTGACTGCTGAATTAATACTGCAGATCAGTCACATTCTGTACACACACCACAGCTCACTTTAACTAAAGTCTTTAACACCATAATTATCTCAGCAAATATCTGTCAACATGCAGCTGAGTTCTAAAAGTGACTCCCACAGGCAGTACAAACCTCTGTTATAAGACAGATTGCATATGAGCTTTTAGAACAAACATCTAATGAAACCATTAATATCAACACTGAACTCCAGACAGAAAATCTTCTCCACACCAGAGAGCCGGACAAGTTTTAATTAACACTTACTTTAATTACTGGGGTTGATTATATTTGGGAAATACTGTCTCTGAGATTTGCAATGGACTGTTGTCCACTGATAACTCATCTAGAGAACAGAAGCTTCATAATGCCCACATGATAAACTCTAAAACTGAAATTTGACATTTAGGATTTTTAAATGATGTGCAGAAAGTCAGCAGAAAGACGGTCTCCATGGAGCAACTTCACTAGAGTTTAAACCCTTCTGTGCAACGCATTGTGGGAACAGCTGTGATGTCACTGCTGGCTGCCCTGACCTCTCTATAGCTCTAAGATTTAATTTTCAGCACTTTACAATGAGACAGTGCTCAAATAAGTCTTATGTAAAATACATTTCAAAGAATTATGGTTTCTGTTGCATTTTCGTACTTTTTAGAGGTCTGTTATACATCCCTGTTCGCATCCATTTAGAGGTCTGTAAAAATGCAGGTTCTTAAAAGGTTCTCCTTATTGCAAAATGTTAAAGCATCAAAAAAGATGATAAACCTTTGGCTTAAAGCCCATTTTACCTAATTGAACCTGATGCTCTGGATTCAGTCTGCCTGAAAGCACACACTTATTCTCTCTAATGTCCACACATTTTAATACTCTTAGAACTGATCTCAGAATAATATCTCAGAATAATATCTCGGAACTGTTTGTTCTGAAGGTTTAAAGTACATAGACCATGTACAGTGTCAGTAAACAGGTGCTGAACTGAGAAATACATTATTATTTATTTTTGACATAAGAACATTTAATCGACCGGGCTGCCCAGTGTCTTTACATGTGTAAAAATGTACACGACCACTATGATCCAGTGTACTGTCCAGTGTACATTCACAAAGGTTTTGCACTGAGTGAGTTGTATGTGTTTTGTTGTAGGCATTGCTAGATCCCAGCTTAATTGTGGCCTAATGGTTGGAGAGTCTTACGTGTAACCTGAAAGTTGTGGGTTCGTTTTCCCCCAGTTGCTCTCCAGGCACCGCTGCACTGCCCACTGCTCCGTTCACTACTTACTGTTCCTAATGTGTGTTCACTTATTTTTTGCTATCTGACTGATGTCCATCTTACCCAGACACTGACAACGGCTCTAAACACTGAACCAGGTGTGTGCTGAGGTAAGCGTGTGAGCGTGTTCTGCAGTATGAAGCAAGAAGAGAAAGAAACAGGAGATGAAGAAATGCTGGCAGAGAAGTGTGTGAGTCAGAGAGTCGCTCTCCATCCCCCTCCCACACTTCTGTTTTTGAGTCTACCTCACTGCATCACTGCATCTTTGACCACTGCTTGGACACACACACACACACATCTGGTTCTGCTAGAAGCATAAGGTATTCCCTGCTTGGCAGAGTTTGGTCATTTTGGCTCAAATCTCTGTGTAGACATCTGGATTTGTCCAGAATGTTTACAAAAGGATTCCAAACAACTTGCTGTAACAAGTCTGTCTGTCTCTCTCTCAGCTGTGATCACAGGGAATAATCACTGTAACCTATAATTAACTCGTCTTCCTGTCTCTTCACTGTTTGTGTGTGTGTGCCGGTGAATGTGACAAAATGACAGTAGTGCCACTTTAACTTAGTAGTAGTATAACATAGTACATTTGTATAACATATAACACAGTATAAATACTACTAGTTATAGTATATGGTATAAAGTAAATTTAGATATACAATCTGTGATATGTCCACATATGTACAGTATATGCTGACTTCACATTATATAAATTGAAATGTGTGTGCAGTGCTGGAATATGTCTCTCTGTCGCATTCATCAACTCAAGCTCTTTTGACCTTTGCTGACCTCTACGAAATGTGTGCCGCAAAAATGAATGCATACATTGATATGAGAACACAACGCGCAATGCGGGCGAGCTCTTAACATGTCACTTTCAGCACCTGGTGGGTGGACAGCGACCATTTAGCATTCGCATACTCGGACTAATGTATATCAGATGTGTGTAGAGCATGCAGAGCTCGGACTAATGTATATCAGACTAGAGCATGCAGGTGACTAATGTATATCAGATGTGTGTAGAGCATGCAGAGCTCGGACTAATGTATATCAGATGCGTGTAGAGCATGCAGAGCTCGGACTAATGTATATCAGATGCGTGTAGAGCATGCGGCGCTAATGTATATCAGATGCGAGAGCATGCAGAGCTCGGACTAATGTATATCAGATGCGGTAGAGCATGCAGAGCTCCTTTAAGCATGCAGGCTCGGACTAATGTATATCAGATCGTGTAGAGCATGCGGAATGTATATCAATCGTTAGACATGCAGAGCTCGGACTAATGTATATCAGATGCGTGTAGAGCATGCAGAGCTCGGACTAATGTATATCAGATGCGTGTGAGCATGCATGCAGAGCTCGGACTAATGTATATCAGATGTGTGGGGCCTAAATGCGTGTAGAGCATGCAGAGCTCGGACTAATGTATATCAATGCGTGTAGAGCATCAGAGCTCGGACTAATGTATTAAGCGTGTAGAGCATCAGATCGGCAGAGCTCGGACTAATGTATATCAGATGTGTGTAGAGCATGCAGAGCTCGGACTAATGTATATCAGATGTGTGTAGAGCATGCAGAGCTCGGATGACTAATGTATATCAGATGCGTGTAGAGCATGCAGAGCTCGGACTAATGTATATCAGATGCGTGTAGAGCATGCAGAGCTCGGACTAATGTATATCAGATGCGTGTAGAGCATGCAGAGCTCGGACTAATGTATATCAGATGCGTGTAGAGCATGCAGAGCTCGGACTAATGTATATCACTGGAAGTGATACCTGGTTCGTGGAGATCTGCGCTCGAGGGGACACCAGGAGTTGGAGTGCGATGTGCAGCGCAGAGGTGAGAAGTCCCGCCACAATAGCCCAGGTGAGGGGCAGCGGCAGCATACTGTAGGTGGCAAACAGCGTGAAGAGCACGTACCCTATCCCGTCTCCGAGCAGCCCGTACCCCAGTCCCGTCGCGAGGATCTGCGCGGCCATGGCGACCCAGGTCACCGCGCCGCCGTACTGCAGGTAACCGTGTGAGCTCGTATCCTTGCGCACCACCACGAGAGCGCAGATGACCACTTGGATACCCGTGAAGAATCCGAGCAGCATCCCCTTGATCGGGTCCATCGGGGTGGACGCCAAGGTCAGGTGCAGCACGAGCAGGGTCAGCTTGGTCACCACGTCCAGAATGTTCATCACCACCACGGACTTCCGCCGCTGGCCCAGGAAGTAGCGCTGGTACAGACGCTCGAGGTCCCTGGACCTGAAGGCGTAGCGCAGGGTGGGGAAGATGACCCCGCGGTACGTGTAGCCCCAGCTCAGGAAGAAATCGGAGTTGCTGGGCGCGCAGTCGATCTGCAGGAAACCGAGGTCGCTGCTCGAGCGCTCCGGGAAGACTTTCGTGCCGCCGTTATTGTGCCGTTCGCTCACCGAGGTGCTGCTGGCCGGCTCTTCAGGGCTGGGATCGTGAAGGAAGCGCTGCTCGGTGATGTGCCGCACCGCGCTCTGCCACAGCAGACGCTTCGGGCGACCCCCGCTGTTGTTGACGGTGTACAGCTCCTCAGAACAGCGGACCTCAGACAGCTCCATCGTTCCTGACACTGCCCGACTGGTCTGTGTGCGTTCCCAAAAAAAAGACAGAAGACGTGCAGGAGAATGTGAGGGCTAGCCGTCAGACGCGCTCAGTGGAGACGGAGAGGTCTGGACGCCAAGAAGAGCGGAGAACGCGCCGGGTCCTCTCGCGGGGACGAGCTGACCGGTCCCGTAGCCGTTCATCATCACACGGAGAGAAACGCTTTCTTCGACAGCGTCGCACGTCTGTTCCTCCGCGAACTTCAGCGCGATTCGGTGGCGCTCGCCCGGGCCGTCTGGCTGCGGCTCCGGCGTGCTGGAAAACAGCGCATCACTGCGGGTCGCACGGACATCTGTCGGGCTGAATGTCTTCACAACCGAACAGACACACAATGTTAAAGAGTCCCTCCCATCGCGTCTCTACCGTGTGTGCGTCTTCTTTAGATGCCCTTGGGTTCTGCTCGAAATCTTCGTCATGAACCAGGGCGAGATGTAGAGCTGAAGAAGCTCTAAAGATCCTCCTCTTCCTCAGTTTTGAGTCTGTCTGATCAATCAACACAAACAGGCCGCACAGAAGTGCTCAGTCCGTCATCTGGTGGATCTGATATGTACACACTGATAGAGAGAGAGAGAGAGAGAGAGAGAGAAAAGATGGGGCACTTACTATAATTATTATATTCACTTATTATAGCTGGATTAATATCTATGTTTGTCTATCTATGTAAATTGCAGGCCTAGAATTGTCTGTTGTTTACAGAACTGTTATCAGTGTAACCAGGTTCGTATTCTGAAACAGAACATGAACATCATTACTGTTGAACTGGGGAATATTTCTATCAAATAAGCAGAATATTAGAAGTTTTGACGTTTATCAGCTCAGTTTGGAAACGGAGCTCGTTCATCTCGCCGTGACTCACCGGCTGCTCTTTCTGAAACGTCTCACAGCGCGTCCCGGTGACTCACGTCGCGCCGCGCCGCGCCGCCGGCTGTGGGTTTGTAGCACGGGAGGGTCTGGAGTCTTCAGTGTGACTCGCAGGAGTTTCTGTCTGCTTACTTTCTGTTTTTCTCTGTGATCTCACAAAAGCAGATGCGTCAGGAGAACATACATCAGTACATCAGATGCACCCTCCACACTTTACTCAGTAGGGAATAAAAGACATTTCTGCTGCTCTTACCGATGCAATAAAATCATACAGTGACCAGCCAGCACCAACATTTATTCTCAGAACAGTTACATCCTCCATAGGACTTGTCCTGCATATTCCAGGTCTTATAAATCAGGTCACAACACTACACAGG
Source organism: Chromobotia macracanthus (assembly GCA_036877525.1). Classification (NCBI taxonomy): domain Eukaryota; kingdom Metazoa; phylum Chordata; class Actinopteri; order Cypriniformes; family Botiidae; genus Chromobotia; species Chromobotia macracanthus. The sequence goes on from JAZGTH010000003.1 coordinate 819,081, forward strand.
TTTTGCCTCCCTGTCTTACACAAATATTTCACACATTACTAACAAACTGAATCAACACAAAGGCCCAAACATTAAACCAGTGTCTGATTCAAATCATCCACTCATACACACAGCTGAAACGGATCATTGTTAAAGCCTTAAACAATAGAAGAGTCATAAACATGAAGAGAGCTGGCACACAGCTCTGTGGATCTCTGGCATTACACTTGACTCTGCTTTATGGTCTCTGGTTGATGAGGAATTAAATGGAGTATCTTTCTATCCTGCACATTTTTCATGGTAGTGTGACAGCAGCTGCTGTGACATTATAGATCTATAGGTTTGTGTGTGTATGTGTGTGTGTTCATTTTGGTGTTCATGGCACGTGTGTTTGGTTTCCAATTAATGCGTGACGTGACATTTGAGATGATCCTATTGAGGCACAACCTCTCTCTCCCTCTCTCTCTCCCTTTCTCTCTGTTACACAAGTACAAAGTTACACAAACACACCCACTTACACACTCACAACTGAACTCACTGATGTGTCACACCGTAGAAATGAACAGCATCAACAGCCCTTCTGCAGAAAACACACTCACACAAACAAACCTATAAAGCTTTTACTGGAACCCCTCATGAATCAGCTTCCATCACTCCATCAGAAAGAGGACAGCAGGAGGCAGTAGAGAGCAGCCGGACAAGTACACACACACACACACACACACACATCTGAGACATAAAAGTAAAATAACTTATAAACACTGTTCATGTAATTAATCAGCAATCTTCATTACTAATAAATGCAAAGGTCAGGAGATTAATGACAGTAGACTGTAGATGTTTAAAACTTATGAGTTGTTCCCATGTTTCCCATCATTCCACCCACTGTTCTGCTAACATGCTGTTGCGTGCATGCTCGCATGTGTTTGCTTGTGTGCAGT
>JAZGTH010000003.1:825000-845000 GCA_036877525.1 Chromobotia macracanthus
AATAATGATTTATATTTGAGTTTCAGGTGCAACACCTGTACATTCAAATGATAATCCCTGAATTTCTAATAAGAGATCTCCTTCTGAAGGATCTGTCTGTGCGTGAAGGATCTCTCTCGATCTCTTAAGGTTCTCCCTTGCTCTCTCTGGTGGTTTTCAGATGATAATGTGTGTGTTCTTTCCTTGGCCGTTTGAGTGTGTGTGCTCGAGAGTTTGATCTGTGTGTGTTTGATGTGTCATTTGTTCTGTGTTGACGTTTCTCCCTTTCCTTCTGGTCTCATTCAAATGCGTGACGGAAAACGTGCTAGTGAAGATTCAGAGTGAGGAAAACATCAAGGAAAACACCAGTGTGTGTGTTATGTGGAGATTGATTGAGTGTGTGTGTGCACAGATGTGTTATGTGAATGTTGAGGTCTCACAGGTCTTATCTTTGTGTTTGGTTTTAATGGGTGTGTGTTTGCATCCTATCAGATCATTGTGATTACATTAAAGGCAGGGTAGGTGACTTGGTAATAAGAGAACATGGTAAAAGAGAGAAAGGGGTTGTGTGTTTGTGCATGTTAACATACTGCCAAAGTAAATACTGCACACGCATCATGCTGTAAAATGCAGTGTGCAGACAAGCATGCGTTTAGTTGTAGTAAACCTGCTGCTTGTTTAAAAGATACAGTGAACATGTCTGGTGACATTTGCATTGCATTATGGGAAATAGTCGCTGGGTTAACAAGCTCTTAGGTGTATTGATACGCAGTCTGTGACATTCTGAATTTAATTTGAATGTAAAACCGGTCGTATGGTGGGAAGAGATAAAGGAGGCGTTACATTTCCTTCTATCTCTCCTTGTCTCCATTTTCCCTCAGTATTGACTAACTCTTCCACCCCATTGACCCATACAGGTACATTTAGCACCACTTGTGTATCAGTGTTTCTGTGTTTTTGACTCAACCTGTGCTCTGTGGGACAGAATTATGGGTTTTTATTTCATGGACTTTGGTCATCAGCTTGAAAATACAATAGAAAACCACAGAGACACACACACACACAAACAGATGCTGAAATAAACACAGAAAGCCACACACAAATGAGAGGTTTGAGGTAAAACTGTTAATGTGAACTGTTTAGGTAGAACATTTCCTGTATTTCAGATTAGTTGTGACAGATGAGGTCTTACACTGATCACTAAATACACACACACACACACACAAATGCACTTGTGCTCTTGGATGGCTTACATGTACAGGTCTTAAAGTCACTGTAGTTATTATTATGCATCATGGTGTATACAATAGATGTTAATTCTGTTATGGAGTCTTTCTCTCCAGCTTTGCTCTTCAAACTCTTGAGCTATTTCAGGTCCTCATAAAGTTAAGAGGGTTTTCTCCTCAGACACTCAATCAATCTCTTCATTTCCCCAGACGCTCTGGTGTTGCCTGTGATTGGGATTCAACAGGCAGCAGTGGCAGTGGGATTTGCACCCTGCTCCAGGGCTGGTGAGCGCCCCCTGGTGTCCATGGCTGCATTTCTGCTGTTGTGAAAAAAGCTGCAATCCACAATAACAACCAATAATGAAAATTCATAATTTTGCAGGTAGTTGTGTATAGTCATATATAATATATGTTTGATGATTATAACATATATAGTTTTATATATTGTATAATCAATGTCCTGTTTTTTACAGTTCAATATATTTATCAAAAGAATAAACAGTCTCATTTGTTTCTACATTAACATGTCACCTGACAGACACATACAGTTACACCGCAGTGAGTGGAACTTCCTGTCTCTTCAGCCTGTTGTAATTGGTTGGTTTGCCTGCCAATCGCAGTGCAGGGCGGGTGTTGGTGCAGGTATTCAGTTCAGGTGTGACTGAGTTTCAGACCAAGGCTGGGATTGTTTGTTTGGACCAGGTTTGAGGTTCCAACGGCATAAGAAAGAAATCAAAGGTCAGAGATGATGATGAGGAGGTACAGACGGGTGCCGCATTCAGAAGCTGATGGAACCTTCAGATATAGACACACCGTGGGTAGGAGATGATTTCTCAGCAGGCTTGATATTTGTGTGTGTGTTTGTGTGAAAGACAGATGATAAATATAAGCCTTTTCCACACCCTGTCATAATTGCGTTGCATAATTGCTGTATTAACTTGCCCTCCCTCTCTCGCTTACAGCATCTCTTGATTCTTCTGTCTCTCTGAAGGTGGACCAGTGTTTGGGAATGGCAGGTTTTTGACCCTAACATAACTGGCTGGCTTCTTTGCAATCCTGATTTCTCATTTTGAGAGAGACTTGTATAAATCAGCAATTTCAGACTGTCAGAGCAGTGTGTGTTTGTGTGTGTACTTCTCTGCTGCCCTCAGAGACTGCTAATGTTTAATATTTGTGTCTCATTGGACTCTCTGTGTATGGGGATTTTTCCTGTATTTTTCTGTAATACTGTACAGTATTTTCCTGTGCACGGGAAACACAAAGTGTTGATTATGAAGTGGAGGTTGAGTGTCTGTGTTAAAGGACATTTTGCTCTCGTCACAGGTGTGTGTGGATGTTGTGGGCCTCTGCGGCCACGTTACAAGCGGCTGGTGGACAACATCTTCCCGGAGGACCCCAAGGTAACACTGTACCAGTGTTTTTTTAAACCAGCATCTACAGAAAAAAAAAAATTTTTGAGCATAAATCTAAAAGCATAAATTTAGTGAGTTATATGCTTCACCCTGATATTATGCTCATAGACAAATGAGCATAAATGAGTTGTTTTCTCTGAAGGGTAAATGTGAGTAATATTCTCATGTGAGGGTGTGACAGTATTTCCACTGACACACACACAGATTCCCCAGGGTTATGTTATGTACTGTTGTTAAAAACCTGTTATGTTGATTATCCCACTGAGAGCTTCAGTTCTCTAAAGGGATTTTGGCTAAATGTCTGAAAGACAACAGAAATAACGCTTTGTCTAAAATATCCACCTTAGATTAGAACTGTAACGATTAACACAGTAATTTATCTCCACTGTGGATCTTACTGTTGTCGGTCTGTTTTTAGTTTTCTTCTACAGATCTATTCTTCAAATGGATTGTTCCGTTCTTAGGGTTGGGAAACTGGGAATTTTGGAAACTTAACAAGAATTTACAGGAATATATAGGAACTTTGGCAGTCAGATAAAGATGAGTTATGTCAAGGAAGTGAATATGTTTATATTTATGCTGGTATATGATAGTTTGTAAAATTACCCAAGATTGCAACCCTAATTGAGCTTGTTTTTCAGGATGGATTGGTGAAATCTGACATGGAGAAGCTGACATTTTATGCAGTGTCGGCTCCAGAAAAACTGGACCGCATTGGCGCATACCTCGCTGAACGCCTCACCAGAGATGTGGTGCGACATCGCTATGGGTAATAAAGATGCTCAAATACACCACTGTTTTTTAAGTGGCTGCCTCTGATGTGTGTGTGTTTGTGTGTAGGTATGTGGTGATAGCGATGGAGGCCCTGGATCAGCTGCTGATGGCTTGTCATTCTCAGAGCATCAAGCCCTTTGTGGAAAGCTTTTTACGCATGGTGGCCAAATTACTGGAGTCCAAAGAGCCAGATTTACAAGTGCTGGGCACCAACTCAGTATGTGTGTGTGTGTGTCACTGGACAAGGGTTATAGTCACAGATCTCAGCTGTAGCTGAGATAAAGAGCAAGAGAAGATGACACACAGCTCTGACTGTTTCTGTCATTTGTGTTATGTTGTTTTCACTCATTTATTTATGATCCTGTTTTTATTATGGATGTATGGATAATCTGGGCTGAGAACGATGTCTAAAAATCAGTTTATGGAAATGAAAGTGCAGTTTATAGAACGAAAGTAAGCATTTTACTTTGTGCATTTATCCCTTTCAGCTAAATAATGAAATAGTTATGAAACTAACTGGCTAATTTATTAAACACTTATTTGACAGAAAAGGTATTGTTTTAAAGTTAACAATCTGGAATGCAAAATGCAAATAGACAATCTGATGAAATCCTGACTAATATTTTGTTTATTTACCGACACATTATTAGTATTGTTTCATAATTTAAATGGTTATAGGTCGGCTAGTCCTGTGTTATATATTGTTTCAGTATTGATCACCCTGATGAACAAAAATGTGATCTAGTATATAGAGGACAGTCGATCAGAACAGAGGTCATTTACATATAGAAGTCTTAAAGGTACAGTAGCACCAATAGCTAGTTTGTGTGTGTGTTGCTAATGGTTGTTTGTATCTGAATCTTAGTTTGTCAAGTTCGCAAACATTGAGGAGGACACGCCCTCGTACCATCGCAGGTACGACTTCTTTGTCTCGCAGTTTAGTGCCATGTGCCACTCCACCCACAAGAACCCCGAAACCCGCAGCAGGTGTGTGTCAATATTAACATGCACGTGTGTTCGTGCATATGTGCATACCATGGCTAAAATACCCTTTGTAAATTGTTGAATTCATGTGTGTAACACGTTTCCTGCTGCAGGATCCGTGTGGCTGGTATCAGGGGTCTTCAGGGTGTCGTCAGAAAGACTGTTAAAGATGAACTTCAAGCGATCATCTGGGAACCTCAACACATGGATAAACTCATTCCATCCTTACTGTTCAACATGCAGGATAATGAGGACTCAGAGAGGTACACACACACACACACAGAAGAAATCATTTACCTGCTTGTTTCTGATAGCAGGTGAATAATAGCTGCTTATGTTGTGCTTGATGTTTCTTGTTGTGTAGCAAGCACAGAATAGCAGAATAGCACAGACAGACAGACAGACAGACAGACAGACAGACAGACAGACAGACAGACAGACAGACAGACTGTCAGACAGTCAGTCTTTTGTGTGTGTGTGTCTGTCGGTCCTATGCATCATTTAACACATTTGTGTATTTGATATTAAAATGAAGAGGCTGATGGATGCCTCACACACTCTTACTACAAAGTTTAGAATGTGTATGTGTAGTGCTAGTCCTCTCTCTCTCTCTCTCTCTCTCTCTCTCTCTCTCTCTCTCTCTCTCTCTCTCTCTCTCTCTCTCTCTCTCTCTCTCTCTCTCTCTCTCTCTCTCTCTCTCTCTCTCTCTCTCTCTCTCTCAGGGCTGGAGAGGAGAACCCAGCTTCATTGGCTGAGAGCTGTTTTCGGGAGCTGCTGGGTCGAGCTGCTTATGGCAACATGAACAATGCTGTGTGCCCTGTACTGGTGTAAGTGATTTCAATGGTTACGACTGCGAGTGTGCAGGACAACATGCGACACAATGATAACATGTTAAAAAGGCAATGGCTATTTTTGGCCTGAACAGCTCGTCTCAAATACGCAGTCTGTACATAAGGTGCCTGAACACTGACACAGTGTGTTGTTAGCCTGTAAACTCAGGTGTCAGCCGCTGCTGTCGGCTGATCTGCTTCCTCACACTGTGGCAGGATTTGTTTATTTCACCGCCAGCACATACAGAACACAATCCATGCGCAGATGTCTCTGGTTTGTGTTAATGAATCCAGCTGTTTTGAGCTTGATTTGTCTGCTAAACCGGTTTCAGATGTAAATATGTGCGTCTGTTCACACAGTGACTCAGAAGGGTTACAGAATCACTACAGAGCCGTTCACTTAGAACAGGCTTGTTTGGTTTTCAGCCACCGCCTGTTGGTTTTCCTGTCATATCTACACATGGTGTTCTCATCCATAATTAATATGGACACCATATTTCCTGCATTAATGTTCTTCTGATTCTTAAAGTCACACTTTGTAATATTTAATGCTTGTATTATATTTGTCTTTATATTCACTTGAGGGTTTTCCCAGCAAACATTTAGGCATTTAATTAACAATGTTTCATATCATTTTTAATAATTTATTTAATTGGCATAAATTTGTATTTACAGAAATGTTAGTGACAACCCTTAATTGTGTTATTTCTCTAGAGTTGGTTAAATAAATGCTGTGTATTTTCTGTCTGTCTGTTGTAGTGTTCAGTAGAGACTGTATGTTAGATTTGCTTGTTGGAGATGAACTGTGTTGACTGTCGTTCTTTGTAAATAAGTGAACTGAGTGACCTGATCTCCATCTGCAGCTTATTAGCACATATCCAGATTCATTTCTCTGACTGCAGCGCCCCCTAGCAGTGCTCTTTTGTTCATGCATAAGGTCTCAGTCACAGTTTGTTTTAATTGTTTCTTTTTTCTCACCTTTTCAAGTCACTTTAGATATAGAATTAAAAGAATTAACAAGATGTCTATTACTATGAATGGGGGAAGCTGCAACACTCAATATGGCTGCTGTAGTGAATGAAGTCCCGCCTTCTAGTAGAAAGAGCCAATCATCAGTCACCAAACAGCAACATTCTTTGGGGGGCCTGTGCAGTGTTGTGAGGTACTGACAGCCTGGAAAAGTTGGTGGGGGGGTACATTAAATGCAATATGTTGATTAGCTTGTCTATATGATATGAAACTAATCAATCAATGTTATGACTGTGATCAGACTGTGATCAGATTATCCCTCTGAGTTCAGTCTGAAGAGTGATCCGTCACCTCTTTTGCCCAGACACAAGTGACTCCAGGCTGCCTGACTTGTTTTTGTCTTCATTCATTTAATTTTCCAGGCAAAACATTGAGCACAAAGACTAGAGCTTGTGTTACTGTTTCATGTTCATGTGTAAATAAAGGAGAATGTCAGAACTAACATAGAAACACTGATGCCGCTTATGAGTCTTCATGAAGATGTGCATTCATACAGTCAGACGTTGAAGAAGGCTGATGTTACACAAGATGTTGCGTGGTCGTGTTATACAATCTGACAAGCAACAGTTGTAAAGGACAAGAAAAATCGCAAGGCTTCATTCTCTCTCTTTCTTTTGCTCTGTTTCACTCTGTTCTGTCTTTCTCTCTCTGCCTCAGTTTATTTTCACAGTACATCATTAACAATTATTTTGACATACAGTGTTTCCATCACAGCATCAAGACACATGCCAAAAAAAGAAACAGTGATAAATGATACAATTAATAATTGTGAAATTAACTTACATTTTTTATTGTTTTTTCTTTTCAAGCTACCTCAGTTTCCACATCACATTACTAATGTCTCATCTCTCTAACTCACTCTGTTTCTCTCCTTCTCTCCTGTTATGTTCGCTGTGTGTTTGTGTTTATTAAACTTCTGTGTGTGTGGTGGAGTGTGAGATTTTGAGAGAACTTGATATCTGCACCTCTGATAAAACATAAAGCTGCTTTCGGTGCAGACAGAAAGGGAGAGAGAAGGGGAGGGTTTTTTTGGGTGGAGGGGGATTTCAGGCGTTCTAAAAATAACTCGGATCGGATGGGGGGTAATCAGATTGACGTTACCATGGTGACAGGACAGGAGGCGATGGTGGCATAGAAGTTTATAGTTGAAGATCAGACTGCGGAAAAGAGGGAGAGATGAAGGTGTGGAGACAGGATTTGGGCTGTGGTGCAGAATTGCTTGTTTCTCACCTCGCTGCTGTTGTTAAGTGGGTCGCTGCAGCTGATGTAACATTAACTGAGTCCAAATACCTGTATTAAAATCATTGCCTCACACCGGAGCAGACAGCGCTCTGTGTACTGTAGCTTATTGACGGAAGATTTCTGCTGTAAGGGCAGCTTGTTTATTAGCTAGTGGTGCATGCTTTGTGTGATGCAGGTAGCCCATCTGCACTGTTGATGCATTAATCACATGACGTGCTGAGGAAAGGTGTGCTGTTACTTATATAAGCAATATAAACACACGAGTTTCACTCTAGTTCAACTAGAGCTGATCTGAAGAACAGAAGTTCACTGAGGTTTCGGAGACTTTGAGACTGCTAGGCAACAGCATAGCAACGGACTAACATTGTGGGCAATTCATACAGGCTCCATGAATTTCTGTATTGTCAATAAATACATTGATTTGATGGAACATTATTTGGCTTCATGTAGGAAGTCCTTTAAGACGTTCTTGTACACTTCCCTCCTGCAGGCATTTAGACAACCATCATCTGTGGGACCCAAATGATTTTGCCGTTTCCTGTTTCAGAATTATCATGTACTCAATACAGGTACAACTATATTCTCACTTTCTCTCTGTGTGGCTGGATGCAGCTCTTAATGGTAATACAGAGTGAATTCACTGTCATGAGGGGTGTGTGTGTGTGTGTGTGTTTCAGGCCCAGCATTCTCATCATGTGATCCAGCAGGTGTTGTCTCACCTTGACACCCACAGTAAGAACACTCCACGTGTGAGGGCAGGTATCGTTCAGGTGCTGCTGGAGACGGTTGCCATAGCAGCCAAGGGCTCCATTGGTAAGTCTGAGTACCGGCCATCTAATGCAAGCATCACTTTTATTATTATAACTATATTATTATTATTAACTCTAACACTTATGATGAGATGTTTAGAACAAACCCCTGACACAATCGTTAAACCTCGATGCACTCAAACCCTGAACTACACTTTCTCTAACAAATAATATCTCCTGTGTTTTTTCTCTGCCTCATCAGTAGTTTTGCATTTTTTGTCATTTTAGATTACAGCAATTCTAAGAACAGATTCTGCTTGTTTTTCATCATCTGTCTTTGATTTTTCTCTCCTTCATTCCTCTTTTTTGCTGAATCTTCTGCATGTTTTTCTGTAAAGTCTGCTTTCTCTCACAGGTCATATTGCCTCTAATGAAAACAATGCTTACACGTTTCTCAGTCCTGTCTTTACATCACTCAATCTGTGATTGGGTACGTTAACAAACTGAGCTCTCGTCCAATCAAAATGTTCAGACACTCTGTGGTTAATGTATGGTGAATGAATGTGCTTTTTGTGTTTTTACGTTTTTTGCGTTTTGTGTTCTGTTATGTGTTATTGACTTAGTATTGATCTTTGAAGGTCGCGTCTGTGATGTATTGTCTGTGTAGAGTAACTGCAGCGCCCTCTAACAGTGATGTGTAGTTCCTGCATCTAGTCTGAGTCAGGTGTCTGGTTAAAGGCGGTTAGAGCTGCTTTTAGAGTGTTTAGGTTTTTAGAGACTTGTACAAACCCAAATAAACACATGCAAGTTTGTCCTGTACTGTGTGTAGTTACTTTTGTTCTGTGTGTGTGTTCTCAGGTCCCACAGTTCTAGAGGTGTTTAACACTCTGCTGAAGCACCTGCGTGTGAGTGTGGATTTTGAGCTGGGCGACGGTTCTCGCAGGAACTCAGCCAGCAGTCTTTCTTCCGCTCGCACTCAAGAGAGCGAGGAGCGCATCGTCCAGAACGCCATCATACAAACCATCGGTGGGTCATCCTTAACCTGAGATCTGACCTGCTCTGATGAACTCTGATGAGCTTTGTGTGTGTGTGCAGGTTTCTTTGGAGGGAATCTTCCTGATTACCAGAGAGCAGAGGTAATGATGTTTATCATGGGGAAAGTTCCTGTTTACGGCGCGCCCTGCCACACACTGGACACGGGACAGGATCGGGTACGACTGTTTACAGCTGTTCAGTCTGACACTTAAAGGTATAAGTGTTATGTGCTGATATGTCGGTCTGATAATACTGATGCAGTGTTTAAATTCTCCTCTCAGGCATCAGGGCACTAGGAGAATTCAGACGATGCTCCTCAGTTCTCTCATTATGGTAAAAAGGCTCTTTGATCTGTGTGTGTGTGTGTTGAAGAAAACACACTGAAGCTTTTATCACACAACACATCAGTCTAAGGTCATGATGAGTTTTGGGCTTACTCACTCACACTTCTGGAGGACGTTTTTAAAAGTTCTTCGACAGCAGACCACACAGATCATAACATCAGTTTACAGCTGTCTGTGGTGTCTTCTGTCCTTTATAAATGTCCAATTATGCCTTTGAAAATTCTGTCTGGTTCATGGTTGGTTTTACACAGGGCAACTTTTCAGGCAGTGTTGCCCAGCAACAGGCAGGAAGAGGGCTGGGTTGAGACATCATATGTCAACTGCTTCTGCTCACTATCTCCCCCTGCTTCTCATTTCCTGTCTGACAGGGAGTTCCTACACTTGCATGTAACATTCTCTTATTTCATTATGTTTAATGGATTCTTTCTTACTGTGTGTTTAGGTGACTTCAGGGTTTAAGTCTAAGACGATGTGTGCTGCATTACCTGCGACGTTACTTGAGCCATTGTGCTCCGTCTCACTGATGGAAGACAGTGAGCTGCGGCAGCTCGTCCTGGAGATCCTGCACAACATCATTGATCGCCATGACAACAGAGCCAAACTCCGGGGGATACGGTACAGATACATTTCAGACTTAACTTGAAAGTGTGACAATATCTGAGTAATAGTGTGTGTGTGTGTGTGTGTGTGTGTGTGTGTAGAATTATTCCTAATGTAGCTGCCCTGAAAATCAAGAGAGAAAAAATATCCAAACAGGATGTGGCTTTCATGAAAAAGGTACAATATCACAGACGACACAACGACACACAGAATATCAGTCCTCAAACATTCTCTCAGTTTAAAGTTCTTTATTGTCATGATTGTGTTTGTTACAATATTGCAAAAGCGTTAAATATAATAGTGTGGTGTTAAAATAAGGTGCTAGGTTTTCTCTCTCTCTCTCTCTCTCTGTGTCTCAGCATGGGCAGCAGTTATATAGACACATCTATCTGGGCTGTAAGGAGGAAGATAATGTGCAGAAGAACTTTGAGCTTCTCTTCACAGCTCTGGCTCTCATCACTATTGAACTGGCCAATGAGGAGGTGGTGATTGACCTCATGCGTCTCTCTCTCGCCCTACAGGTGTGTTTATCAGTCCTGATTTAAAGAATTGAACAGCTGTATTCATCATTGTTCATTTACCACAGTTAAGATCACAGTAATACAATCTGAGACTGTTAACAGCGGGGCAAAACTGAACCCAAGCTCAGACCTACCGAAAGTCTCCTGTTTTTGTATTCTCATCTGTGCATTCTGATTGGCTGAAGGATATGGCCCTAACCAATGAGGAGAACCTGGCCATGTTTATTCGGTGCGGCATCATGGCATTGGTTGCCGCCTACCTTAACTTCCTTAGTCAGATGATCGCAAATCCCTCTTTTTGCCAACATGTCAGTAAGGTAAACACACACACACACTCACACTAATAATGATGTAAATAAACACCCTGCACACTTACACGTTTAACCCTTCATCTTCCTTTTCAGGTCATTGAGCTGAGAAATCTGGAAGCCCAGCACCTGTTACCTGGGCATGTTTTCAGAGAGAAGTGTGTGTGAGTATATCTGAGCATTTAGGCCACAGAGTTGTTATAGTTTTGTTTATAGTTTATTTTATAATTATAACTTATTATAATTTAGTTTTATCTTATTGGCTTTTGTCATTGTGATTGTTTTTTATTTTCAGAATTTCTATATAAGATGAATTATTTATATTTCGGTATCAGTTTTAGTTTAGACAGCATTTCTAATTTTTATGTAATTTGAGTTTATAAAATATTTATGCCTACATTTTAATTGGTTTCAGTTAACAAAAATGTTTTTTTAGTTTTAGTAATCTAACCTAAGTAGTGTGGTTTTTTTTATACTCTGAAGACAAAATTGTTCGCAAAACAAATTTTTAAATAGCAAAGTAAATATGTGTGTTGCTCAGGCTTCCAGAGTCTCTGGATGGTGAAGACACACGTCTGTATTTCCAGACGGCTGATTTGGCTGATGCTCTGACTCTACCTGGATATAATGTGGAGAGACTGGCTGTACCGTACATACCTCAAGTTACAGGTAACACAGTCCTGTACTGCAGAAAGAAGCACAACATTTGTGTTTTTATTGCTTCATCAAGTTGCATTCTAAATAAGAAAGGTTTTATTTGTAGTATTTGGTTAATAAAACGTATGAATGTTCCCCATCTGAAATGATTTTCAGTTTCTGCTGATTGACTAAAACCGTACAGAGAGGCAGGGACAAATAATATTAACCAATAGTTCACCTTTTCATGATCCAATCAAAATCAAGTCCCGCCCTAAACAAACATGTAGTGGTACCATTACTGAGTTAGCTGGTGAGTTCAGTAGTAGTCAACGTCTCCACCAGCGTTCTCTCAGAACTTCAGCTGTTACCATGCCTACAGACGTCCAGATCTGGTTACAGATTACCTGTTAAAAAACACAAACTAATAAAACATCATGCAGTGGTATATATTTACATTTCATATGTATTATATATTTAATATATAGTTATTAAATGTATAGCCTGTATTAATATTAGTTTGAATATATTGTGAAACTGCTGCGATTGTTGTGGAGTTGATTCACTTTACGAGTCAAACCCTTGTCAGACATGAGTTCTCTCACTCTGCAGTTCATGTTTACTGCAGAGTTTGTTTGTGTTTTGGCGAGCTGAATTTGCTTCTGTTTGTTAATTCATTTTCTTGCTGCTTTAATCAAACATCACATTCATTAAACCTGGGCAATTCGAGAAATCATTTTATACTTGACTGATGTACTGAGTACTGCTCAACACGAGTCCATGTTGTTTCCCATTTGAAATGCATGAGCACTGCAGAGCATTGTTTAATTACGCCTTTGACCCCCAGATGAAGACCGCCTGACCCGCAGGAAGAGTTTTGTTGACACCGTTTCTCTCCAGGTTGACCTTCTTTCCAACAGCTTACCTGATCAGGTATGTGTGATAGCACATGTACATGCATGAATTGTTGAACAGGATCAAAAGGCCACAGAACCTTTAACATGCGTGTGTGTTTATTCTGCAGTCTCATCTTGCAGAAGAGATTACGTTTGAGACCCTGAAGAAAGCCATTGGTTTGTGTGAATTAGCATCTTCTCATTGTTTGTCTTCATATTTACGTGTGTGATAGTGAGATGTTTCTCCATCTCTTCCAGACAACACTGGTCTGGAGGAACAGGAGAGAGAGAAGAGAAGGCAGGTGATAGAGAAGTTCCAGAAAGCTCCCTTTGAGGAGATAGCAGCTCACTGCGAGTCCAAGGTATAGTGTCTGCGTGTTTGTCTGCGTGTTTGTCTGCGTGTTTGTCTGCGTGTTGTTGTGTTTGGTGTTTGTATTTTTTTGTGCATGTCCTCATTTGTAAAAATGCTATAATTTTTTTTTTAAATGTAAAAATGCAAAACGTTTTCTGTTAGGGTTAGAGAGTGGGTTAGAGTTAGGTTATATTGTTTATAACTAGCTGTGTGTAAAAACAATAGAAGTCTATGGAATGTCCTCATTTAGATAGATAAGTGAAGTTATGTGTGTGTGTATGTGTGGTTCTTGTATGTTTCCTTTGCACAGGCTAACATGTTGCATGATCGCCTGGCTCAGATACTTGAACTCACTATTCGGTAAGTTCATATTGTTCATGAAATATTGTTGTATTGTGCTGAGTATTCAGATTTTTTTTTAGTATTTAAATGCATTTCACTGTGAGCTGGTCTTTGATTGGTTCTTCTGTTCGTTCATTTCCATTCAGCCCGCCCCCGAGCCCATCAGGCACAGTGACCATGACATCAGGCCACGTCCAGTACCAGTCTGTGCCAGTCTATGAAATGAAGTTTCCTGACCTCTGCGTGTACTGAACTCTGACCTTCAGCCTGATGTGACCCCTGACCCTGTCACATGACCTCATGTGTGATCCTGTGTCCTTCCACTGCCCGAGCCTTTAATAACAATTTCATCTTCATGAGTTTGTACCCACTAGGCACAGACATCATCTACATTCATGAAGAAACCAAGTGATAAAAGGGAAGTGAACTGCACCAATCAGCACACAGAGCTTACAACCAGCTATCCAATCACGCACCAGCTTCATCAGTATCATCATGTGATTTCTGTGCATGCTTGTGTGATTTTCTTTTTGATTCTTGCACTTTGAGGAATCGTTAAAAAAACTTGATTCATCTCTTTGCATTGATTCATATAAGACATTTGATAAATGGAAAATAACAGCATTAACAGTGAAGGGACTTTAAATACTGGCGTTAGTTGAAATACTAATGTTTTCTTCAGTCTCGTGTTCTTTATTGCACATTAAGCCATCATCAGCAGAGAGATTTTAACAAGACATTTCTGCTTAAATCTCTCCTATCTAAATACTTTTCTGTACAGTATAGAATAGCCTAGTTTAGGCTATTAGAAATATAGGCACATAGAAATATGTAATCTGCCAGTGTCTGCTAAATAATTAAGTAAAAATGAGTTGCAAAATATTATTTGTATTCTGTTTGCATGATTTAGTCAGCGTTTTCTCATTTTAAGCTTTTATTAATGTAAAATTAGCCTTTAACTTCAGTGTTGTGGATGTGAATGGGGAATTTTACCCAGAGTTCTTAGGGATCACGACTCTTCATTTTGCCTTCACTGTGTAGAGAAACCAAAACATCTGCTTTCATCACCAAAGAACTCCACCCGCGCCCTTCCTGTATGGCCACAAACAGGCCATGAACCAATCAGAACGTAAATTCTGTTACAGGGGAGAATACAGCGATATTTGTCTCTTTGTATTTGCTTTGATAGTATTTTCTTACACTTGATCTTCACTTAAAAAGATGACCAAAATGTGACAACTCAGAAATATAAATATGATAAAATGATCAACATTCATAAACCAGCTGCTTTTAAATAGAACCACAGGGCTTCAGTAGATTATTTCATTCATCTACTTAAGGACAAAATATAATGGTATGCTGAATCTTGACAATTTATTTATGACTGTTTGAAGCTGAAATATTTTGTTGGAAATGTTTCCTGCTCGTACAGTGAGAGAAGTGAACAGATTTTGTTTATGGTAGAAATGTGTGTACGGTTTGGACTTTTTGGATGAATCCGATGCGCTTTTCCTGGGCGTTTGGTAGTTTTCTGTAGTACGAGTGGTAAGCTGAGCAGACGGGTGTTTTCTGCAGGTGTGGCGGATTAAGTGGTTTCTGATTGGATGAATGATGTAATGACGCCATGTGAAATGTTTCCAAGGTCCGACTGTTTGCGAGTTTTGAACAGCATTGTGGGATTTGTATGCACAGAATGTCAATGAAGTATTGAAATGTTAGAGGTATACATCAGAAAATTTCTGCCTTGATGTTGATGCATACAGTTAAGCGAGAGAGAATAGTGTCTTGACAAAAAGGATTTTGGCAAGAAAATGTTGATGAACAAGATATTGCCAATAGTCAACATTTATTTCTTTGAATAAGTTGCTGTATTTCAGTACAATTTGCTTTGTGACAGTTAATATAGAAACTATTTTTAATGCTGTGATAAAATCAGGCACATAATGTCTGTAGAAATAAATCATAACTAATGTAGATTAATACAATATATATTTTTGGTGTAATCTAGAATAGAAATTTCATGATATGACACATTTATAATGCAGTTGAAGAGATTACAGTGTGTGTGTGTGTGTTTATAAGGGATGTGCTGGGTTTTTCTGCATGCCGGTATTGTATTTGTTTCTCAAAAACCTTAAGCAAAGGGAAATAATTCTTACTGTAACTGCAATTCTTATTGTTAAGTATTTTATAATATGTAACTTTACATTCTCAGTAGAGTTTTACAGTACAGTGGCTTTTTTTCACAGGGGTTTCACTGAAACAAATTAAAATGTTGGAATCTTTTGTCTGTAACTTGACAATAATGTCTGAAATAATTAGATATCATTTGTTAGAAGTAAGGAATCACGCAAGTTATTGTTTTGGATTATATGTCAGTCTGGGACAGTAAGGATTTGTGTAAATGTGCTTCTGATGAGGAATATGGCTACAGAATATAGATGTGTAACAAAATACAAACCAGTGAAGTTTTGCTATATGATTATAAAATGTACTGTCATGTTATTTAGCCATATCCAGGTTAAGTCCTCTGAAAGTGTCTCATGATTATGTGCAATAAATAAAGATTTGTATTTCAACATTCTCTGCCTCTTCTTTGGACAATCACCCCTTTCCCACAAATTTCATGGCTGTAATTTGAAAAATCAATGTAGGAAAGTAGAACAATAGTGTTATATTTTTCACAAACTTTTTCCTTTAAATTAGATGTGGCACTGTTTTTACACTCACATTAAATATATAAAGGTTATTTCCAGAAAGTATCTTTGTACCTTTTGTAGTTGTGTGACAGATGTCTGTAA
The DNA here is from genome assembly GCA_036877525.1 of Chromobotia macracanthus. Classification (NCBI taxonomy): domain Eukaryota; kingdom Metazoa; phylum Chordata; class Actinopteri; order Cypriniformes; family Botiidae; genus Chromobotia; species Chromobotia macracanthus. The sequence goes on from JAZGTH010000003.1 coordinate 841,061, forward strand.
ATAACAGCAGTATGCAAAAACATGATGTTTATTCAATAAACCGATAAAAGTTTATCTGGTCACACCGTGATACTCATTTTAAAACGTATGTCTTGCATCTGTGCAAAACATGAGTCACGTTTACTGTCATCAACTATTCAAGCATCTGTTTAGATTTAAGTTAAATTATTAGTATTTACTTTGTTCTGTCAAATAGTAGTTTGAGTCTGTTGCATTGTTTAGTGTAATATAATGTCACACCTTATTGATTTAAAACATTTTAGTAATCTGACATCAGAAGCCTACAGGCATTAAACTGATGACGCTCCTTCCATTGCCATGCAGAAATTAAAAATGCCACAGAAACCTCATATAAATATTGGTTGATTTTAGTAACAGTACCAATTGTACATACAGCAATTTATTGCTTTCATATGTGCAAAAACATCAGTGTGTGAATCAATGTGTCAGATTAACAGAGTTCTGTATCTTTTCTCCTTGAACACTGTCCCGTTCACAGAGAAAACTGAAGCATCAGACTCAGACTGAAGGTTTTAGAGATCAGACTAACACACCCAAACGCTTCACTTCAGAATCTGACCTTTGCATTAGAGGAAACTTATAATGCAGGTGTGTGTGTGTGTGTATGAGACAAGAACACAATCCCAAAATGAACCCAAAAGGCCCATTAAGACTCTCTGAAAGGTCAAAGGCCAAAAGATAGAGTGGTTATAGTAACAGAGCTGCAGTACACAATTTTTTAGGTTTGTATCAGGTCACACGTGACCCGACAACCCCTTCTATGACTTCCTTTTATCCAGGTCATGGCCCAAAACTTGTAATTTTTTCTTGTGTGTGTATGAAAAGGAGCTCAGGTGAAGATCGAACAGGAAGTGGGAGTTGTAAATGATTCTTTGTGTTGTGGTGAAGTGGTAGACATACAAAAACTAGACATGGGCATTTATGTTTTGTTTTATTTATTTGAAATACAAAGTACAATTTGTACACAATAGATTATTAAATTAAGATTGTATTATCAATTAACAATAATCAGTCATGATAATCAAAAAATCATGTAGGAAAGTATTTTATTTAATGTGAATCCCATCAATCACACAGTTTCAGCAGGATTCATTTCCTGTAAAACATTTGCACTTGATCTGGTCACAGTGTGTGATAGAAGTTTACCAGCTTTGTTTTATTCCTCACAGTCTGCAGTTTCAATGCAGGAAACACTGCAATTAAAAGACTGTCTGTCTGCCGTCTGCTGTCTGTGTCTGAGCTGATGTGCTGTTCCACACACAGGCACACCTCTCCATCATTATTTCTGCCTTACACATCATTACTCCTGGAGTGTTTTTAATGACATCACACACAAACACACACTTAAATGAGGTCGCCACTGCACACACACACATTAAGTCATAAACAGCCATAGCTTTAAGTAATTTATAACAATTTTAGAAAGTAACAAAGATATTTCAGATGGTGATGATGTAGCTCTTATGTAGCTTTCACTGCAGGCTGTGGTACAGTAAGGGAGATGGGGTGTGTTGTTTTGTTTGGGTGCTTGTATTTAATGTTGTATGCTTGTTATAGTGTACTGTGTTTGTTTCCTGGTTGAGTTATGGGTACAGCTGTTGTGTTTTTGTGTAACTCACTTTTGTGTAACAAAAGTGACTCCTCACACGACTGCAAACTTCTGCTGTGTTTCTCATACCAGCGATGGCTGTCCACACAGTACCTGGAGAAAGATGTGAAGGCCAAGATGAAGGAATGAAACTACACATAATGCTCACAGGCAGCTTTAGAATTAAGGCTTTTTATGTTCTTAGCTTCTAACCTACATTTGTAAGAAGTAAATTTATTACTAATATTTTAAACCAACTTGTGTGTTCTTGTATTTCTACCATTGTGGGGATATCTCGACAAGGATGGTAAAAGTCACACACACCTACAATGTGGGGACAAGGCAGCAGTGTGTGTGTGTGTGTGTGTGTTGTGTTGTTGAGATGCTGCCAGTCTGTGGCTGGATCTTCTGCACACACACTGAGAATAAACCTGCTCAGCTCAGACACACATGATCTGCTCACAGCTGCCTGCCCCAGCTCAGCTCCTCCTCCAGGGTCTCTTTCAGATCATCTTTCTCACCTCCTACATGAATGAACTACTTTCTCCATGGGCATCCTGTCAGAGCAAATAATGACAAAACAGAATAAAACATACCATCTGCAATTTAGAAATGAAAAATACGACAATTTTCTAATGAAATGTAAACTCTTCACAAAATGATCATATTTAATTATTATTCTGCTGTAGGAGTAAAAATGTTATGGTTTGTGATTGGATTATTGTGACAGCATATTTCTGCAATGTTTTTGGGACACATTAAGATAATATGATATCTTGTGTTGTTATATTGCAGTAGTGAAGCTGTTTTATTCATGTTCATTGAAGTTAATAAACGCTACACTGTCACTTTAAATCCAGACGCACTTCCCGAATGATTCACTTTCTCCGGTTCGAATCGTTTGTGAATCGGTTCGCGATTCGGTGTGTGTGTATCTCAGTGGGAACAGGTCGTTTTACAACAGAGGGAAGAAAAGCGCAGGATGCTGCAGTTCATCTGAAGATCTCTGTTCCGTTCATCATGAACGAGCTGCAGGTAAAGACATTCACCAGCAAACACCCTCATCCAGCTGAAGCAGCTTCACCAGCAGCACAGGCTGCTTCAGCAGCAGCACAGGCAGCTTCACCAGCAGCACAGGCTGCTTCAGCAGCAGCACAGGCAGCTTCACCAGCAGCACAGGCAGCTTCAGCAGCAGCACAGGCAGCTTCACCAGCAAACACCCTCATCCAGCTGAAGCAGCTTCACCAGCAGCACAGGCAGCTTCACCAGCAGCACAGGCTGCTTCACACACTCTGGTCAGGATGACCTCTGGACAAGCTTTTGGTTTTTTTCAGGTGGTTTTGGATGGTAGATCAAAGCTGCAAATTACAATCCATAACTTTATTGGGTAGAAAAATCTATTATTGATCAAGTACATGACAGATGAGTGTTCAACACAATCTCCTCACACTGATTCACAACAGTAAGTTTATAATAATTATATTTATCAGAATAACTGTTTCCCGGGAAATGTCAGTTTGGCTTCATTTTATTTCAACGTATGTGAAGAAAAGTACAAGAAGTAACCTGCAGTTAGTTTAAACATGGAGGGCAGGTGGGTAGTTCAGGTGGCAGGTGGGTAGTTTGGGTATTTTTCAGGTGACACTGATGGCACAGAAATGACACACCATTATCTTCTGCTGTCCTCCAGTGGTGATCTTCATTTTCCTGTATTAACATCTCACTCTCTATTTCTCTAACTCTCTCAATGAGGGCATCAAAACAAATGCACTTCATTCAAATGAAATCATTGTCATTGCAACAGTTAAATTAACCTGCCAGGGCTCACCTTCTCTCTGAACAAGAGATCAGAATGTGGATTCCTTCATGTGATGTGTGTGTGTTGAAGGAATGTATGTTGCCTGGTTTTTCTGTGTAAGATGCCTGTTGGTCACTTGTCATGGTTGTTCTTCTGTGAGTTGGCAGGGGAACAGTATGTGATGTGGTCACCATGGTAACAGTGGCGTATAGGGTTTGGACAGGAGTTGTTGTTGTTATGGCTTCATCTTTTGGCTGGTGACTGTGGTTGTCCTAGAAACGGTTGGGGTGGTCGTCACAGTAACAGTGGTTGTGGTAGTTGAAGGAGTTACTCTGTATCCTGTAGAATGTGAAGATTTTATTATAGGGTTAGTGGTTGCCATGGTTGTTTTTTTTATTTTGTGCTGTTGTTACTGTACAGTTTTCAGGGGAGTATCCGTGCTTGAATGTATTATAGAATGATGTTGTAAATGCAGGGTTATACACACACTGTGCAGCGACCACAAAAAGTATTCAGACATTTAAACCACAATT
>JAZGTH010000003.1:847500-857500 GCA_036877525.1 Chromobotia macracanthus
AGCTCTGCTGCACAGCTGGGTTCTAAGCAGCTTGGAATGGTTGATGTATTGGATGTAAGATAACCATAGGAAAGCTGTGGTTACCATGGGAACATTGGTCACAATACTCTTTGAGCAGGCAGTTTTATGTGCCATTCACAGAAGGGATGTGCTCATTGGTTCGATTAAGGCTGATTGTCCTTGAGGAATTCCTGAGGCCAAAAAGAATCTAAGCTTTGTTTTTTGGTCCTTAAACAGTTAGTGGTGACCTCACGTAACATCTTAATTCTGCAGAAATATGAGTGTGCTTGAGATTTCCCAAAGAGTGCTGCTCACACCGGGGTGTCATTTAGAACTCGAGTTGAGTGTCTGTATAAAGGTTTTTCAACCATAACACGAAACTAAAAACAAGAGGTGCAGAGTAAGAAGCTTGTGAGATTTCTCCTGGAACTGTTCCACAAGTGAAAGCAAGTGTAAATTAGAAGAGACATCAGTATATTTAGCTGCTGTGTGGACGTCATGCTTTCCATGCAAATGAAAAATATGTAAATACAAAAATAAAGGTTTACAAAAATGGCATAGCATCTGTTGTTTTTCTCCTCTCACGGTCAATATAATCACACATCTTGGTCTGCCGAGAGCAGTGTCTGTGACGCATGCATTCCATGCAGTGCTGTTTGCTTTGTGGGGATAAAGTATGACGTGGACATATTTAGGTATGATGAGTGTATTTGTTGTGTGTTGGTGTATTTGTGTGTCGTCTTTTGCTGTACAAACTCTGCAGTCTTTATAAAGAGTGTAGGTGGCCGCGCGTAAGAATGTTCTGTGTTTTTCTTTAAGATGGGGTTCCCCGCGCTCCACCAGAGTGGAACCCATCTCCAGTGGACGAGAATGGAACAGGTCCGCTGGGGGTAAAGGGGTCAGTGTCTGAATCTGTTTCCCCCTCAGCCAAATATCGCAGGTCACGACCCCAGCTTGACCCCGCTGTAAACCCAGACGGCCTGTCTGTGAGGTTGTGTTTGTCTGCAGAGATGCTGAACCTGCTGGGTGAATGCTCCAGCTCCGCGTGAGTGACTGACCGCAACGATAACGGAGTGCCCACCCTCTGGCCTCCTGCTTGGCTGATGTTGCTGGACGGAGAGTGGCTTGGCAGTGGGCTGATGGGCAGGACGGTGGGTCTCTGGGGGGGGGTGTTTGAGTGCAAATGTGTGTAATACGGTGTGTTATGTACTGGTGGGGTGTAGCTGCAGTACATGCGGTCTCCTGCGACGCTGACAGTCAAAGTGGGGTCGCAACGCTCCATAGTCATGTGGGCGGGACCTGTGAGGTCATGTTGCATATGCATATCCACCAGAAAATCTAGTTTTTTCTCCATGTCTTCTACCTGTGATTGTAGCCACGAGACAGTTCAGAAATTCAAGTAAGAGCTGAAAAATGTTAAATCTTGCAACAAGCTGTCGGGGTGTGTGGAAACTGCCATACCTGTCTCTCAACCCTCACAAATCTACCCATCATGCTTTGGTCTTCGGCATCTGGCAGGCCTGCTTTGGCAAGATATGACTCATGTCTGAAATGGAGAAAGAAGGATGTTATTTTGTTAGATATACAATATCTGTTTGTTGACTGATCAATTCCATTTTGTAGCACAAATGCACAGAAATGACACGCTTCTGCTTTAAATGAACTGTTGTGTTTTGAATACCTGGGGGACTGTTGGCTTGGGTCTGGAAATGGTGCTTTCTGGAGTTTCTTGTGTTTTGGAGTGAGAGATGATCCAGATGTCAGAATCTGATCTAATCTGGAGAAGAAACAAGATGAACAAGAACAAAATTATTCCACAATCTAACAATAAGCAAAGCAGACAAGTAGTTTAACGGAAGTCAAGTTGAAGTCTGATGATGTACAGTGCATTTTGTTTACAACCGTTTAGCAATACCAAAAGCTCTTACATCTGTTTGGAAATAGTTTCCACCATGATAAGTGTCTGTGCGTGCTTGCGTGTGTGTATTTATGCGTGCGTGCATGTGTGTGCGTGTATCTGTGTGTGCGCGTGTGTGTTCTACCGTGTCTGTAGGTATTTGATTCTGGTGAGCATGTCCAGATGTCCTGCAGAGTACTGCTCAATCACATCCTTCACATCATATGGCCTCAGAGTTTCCTTAAAGAGCTTCTTACTCAACAGGAACATTATAATCCTTACACACACACACACAAATGACTCTCCAGCACAGGTCAAAGGTTATTTTAAATATGACTATGACTACATGTTAACAGGCGTGTTTCCCACATATATTTATAATGAAAAAGGAAATGAGGAGTTTTTAAAGCTGATACTGTCTGGATTTGGTGGAATTAGGGGAAGTTTAAGTGTCTGGGTGAGTTTGTAAATTCACTGTGAATATTTCCCACAGAAATACGAATTCTGACATCATTCACCTTCATGTTGTTTCAAACATTATTGACTTTGTTTGTTTTGTTGTTGGTGACATTCACCATTCAAGTGAATGGTGTCCGACTCTCACATTCAGCCTTTAGTTTTACTGATGAATGTCAGTCATACCGTACTCCTGTCACTTTAAGAGTCTGTGATTGTGGGTGTGGTTAGGGAAAGTGATTTTAATATTTGCATACCGCACTGCTCTTATAACTAATTTGAGAGTTGGAATCATCTCCTCCAGCAGTATGTCAGACGGGAAGCCCTTCTCCTCAGGGGTGGGGTCTGGAAAACCTCCTGCATCTACACAGAACGGACACAAGAGTATTTGCACTCTGTGAATGTTTATTGTACCTGTGTATGTAAGAGAGAATGTGTGTGTGCTGTGTGTATTAACCAGCTGTGATTCTGAAGAACGCTCGTACCTTCTGAACTTTGTCTTAGGGTGTAGGCCTTCATCCTGAAAGCAGTTCGGAATCTTTCTCTGTTACTGAACCCTGCTGGTTTTCCCTCTTTTGATGGACTTTCCTCATTTGCTTCCGCCGGACCGCTGTTTCCTGACACATTCTCAGGGTTTACAGGAGGACTCATCACACGCGTCCTCACCGCTGCTGGCCTTGGAGTCGATAACAGCACACGTTCCAACAAACTCAATTTCTGACTGATAGACAGAGAGAGAATAACAAATGAACTTGAGCTCATTTTGTTTGCATTTCTCAGCGTTCTGTAATGCACAGCTTCTCAAAAGGCTTGGAAGAGAACCGAACACACACACAGACTTTTTCCACAGAAGAAACCAAACCTTTCCCCAGAAACAACGCAGGCCATTCAACCATGAGTGGTCGCAACACTTTCCCAGACACACACATACACACAATCCACCGGCGAATCAAACTATGAAAAGGATTCAATGATTTCAGTGACTGTGGGTGTGTGTTTGGGTGTGTGTTGGTGGGTGTGCGGGTGAGAGAGACATACCTAGCCATCACCTCAAGAGGATCCTTCCTGCAGAAAATAAGAAGAACACACAAATTTAGTTTTGTAGTCAGATCACAACGGTCTCGAAAATCAAGCAACATCCATTCACGCCAAATGGACCATTACAGTCAATTTAAATATTCCCTCATAAAAATATTATAGTGTGTATTTGTTTTTGGGGAAATTATTTGTGAATAATGATAATTAAACTGATACTTCACATCTCATGTACCGAAATAGACACAATCTCACAGAATTGCATTACACACAGCAGGAAAACAAACACTGTTTTAAATTAAACTTCTACAGAAATTAAGATGTTTTCTGTGTATACAGCATACAAATATAGACCATCGTCCTCCTCAGACTCAAACTAAATAGTTTTTAGTGAAATCATTTTTTTATGATGGAAGAGTACATTAAACAGTCCACAAACATGTGCGAGTACCTCGCTGTAATCTCTAGATGACCTCTAGGTGACGCTGTCACCTAGACACAGACAGACACAGACCCACATATGGATATAAAAATAAAGAAATGAAATTCATGAGAATAAAACTGGTGAAGTGTATCATCTGTCACTAGTGTCACTACAATCAGAAATAAGAGAACCATGAGGATGAGCAACAGAAATGTAACTGAAATGATACATAAATACTGAGATTTTCAAAAGAAAGCTTATGTGAGAGTTGTGTTGTATGTGTATGTGTGTGATACCTAAAGCATGGCAGAGAAATCACTGTCTCATAGAACCTCCATGTGGCGATGAGATCTTCTCTCACAGGGTTTGTGGAATAATATCTCCAGCAAGCCTGAAACAAAATGCTGCTGAATCTGGAACGTTAGACTCCAATATTAGGAGGGAACATGCAGGTGTGTTGCTGAGGAATGTGATGGCGTGTTACTGAGGAATGTGATGGCGTGTTGCTGAGGAATGCGATGGCGTGTTGCTGAGGAATGCGATGGCGTGTTGCTGAGGAATGTGATGGCGTGTTGCTGAGGAATGTGATGGCGTGTTGCTGAGGAATGTGATGGCGTGTTCCTGAGGAATGTGATGGCGTGTTCCTGAGGAATGTGATGGCGTGTTGCTGAGGAATGTGATGGCGTGTTCCTGAGAAATGTGATGGCGTGTTGCTGAGGAATGTGATGGCGTGTTGCTGTGGAATGTGATGGCGTGTTGCTGTGGAATGTGATGGCGTGTTGCTGAGGAATGTGATGGCGTGTTGCTGAGGAATGTGATGGCGTGTTGCTGAGGAATGTGATGGCGTGTTGCTGAGGAATGTGATGGCGTGTTGCTGAGGAATGTGATGGCGTGTTGCTGAGGAATGTGATGGCGTGTTGCTGAGGAATGTGATGGCGTGTTGCTGAGGAATGTGATGGCGTGTTGCTGTGGAATGTGATGGCGTGTTGCTGAGGAATGTGATGGCGTGTTGCTGAGGAATGTGATGGCGTGTTGCTGAGGAATGTGATGGCGTGTTGCTGAGGTATGTGATGGCGTGTTGCTGATCGTTGGAGTGAATTGACATATGTCTGGTTTACCTGTATTAATGAAGCTGCAGGATGTCTGCGTTTTTCAAAGTGTTTCTGCCTGTGCTGTTCTTGAACTTTCAAAGCCAAACCAGAACCTAGAATACCCTGCAGACATTCCCAGAGATTTTCAAAATGACAAACCATGATAATACTCCTGCTGAGTCTCGTATACACACTGAACAGTGTGCTTATTTTCTGCATGTGTGAAACCCTTACTGCTTTGAAACAGTGTTGAAACAACCTGCAATATCAGGGAAATTTTTATAAATCTCAATAAATCTTAATCTGAAATGTTAATTGCATTAGCAGGAATGTTAAATTAGCAAAACAGAGCTGTACTCACGGCTGGAAGAGAAAAAAATGACACCCCAATAAGAGCAAAGGTCCCGGCCAGAAGACACCCTGCCCATGTCTTTGGGGTCTTGTCACCGTAGCCAATGGTTGTTAAGGTGATCTGACACAGTTAATACAATTAACATACTGTATTAACATACTTCATACTATATTTTCTGAGGGTTGTTTTACAGTAAATGTTCAAGTCTGTGTAAACTTCTAAAGTTCTGTGAACTCTTCTGTACAGATTTAAGTAGCTTGTATTTATTTAACATTACAGTAAATCACACCTTACTGTCATGCTGATGGAGGGATTTTGTCCATGTGTGAGTGTTGTGTAAAGTTCTCACCAGTCCCCACCAGAGGGCATCTGCATAGGTGTCAAAGTCCTGTGGGGTTGGTGTTGGGGAAGGGCCATCGAAGTCTGTTAGCTCTGTGGTTATGTCATCCTTCTCAACCAGGTATACCAGAAAAGAAGCCAAAATCAGTGACAGGAACCCGATGTACCATGCTGTGATCAGCTCCTGCCAAGACACAGACGCAGTCATAGCTGTCATGCGGGAAAATAAACAGCTTAAAACAGTAAAGCTGGTCTTACCCAGCTAACAGGCAATGTTCTCAGAACGTTGGCTAATGTTCTGTAAAAGTTCTCTAAAAGTTAACAAAAATGTTCTTGCAGTAACCTTAGTAACATTGTACATCACAGTAACCTTAGTAACATTGTATATCATATATCAGAAATGTTATTAAGTACAGTAGTTAGTGAAAAGTTATAAAAACATTACAGAATAAAAAAAAGTTTGAATATTGTTCTCATTACCAAGCAATACGTTAATACAAAGTTTCTCAAAAGAAACATTAGGGAAACATTCTAATAATCTAACATTGTTAAATTGTTAGCTGTGTAGTTGGTCTGGTACTGGTATCAGTCTGGTTTTAACCAGATGAGTTGATGTCCAGACAGATGGTGTTCAAATATTCAAGATTTACATTTAGACATTTAGCAGATGCTTTAATCCAAAGCGACTTACAAGGTGAGGAAAATAATGAAGCGATAAATCATAAGGAGAGAATAACATCAACTGTACAGTTACAATTTTACCAAGATTACTACATTTTAATGTTTGATAGAGGCGATACTTGTTGGGAGAGAGGAGAAAGGGTTAGTTTCTTTTATAAATTCATACTCGTGTCAGGTATTCGTGGAAGAATGTTTTTCTTTAGCAGTTACTGGTCTGCAGTGTTGTTGAGTACACCTGTAACATCATCTGACACTGATGTGGGATTGATTGCTCTTTACGAGTGTACCTTGCTGTGTGTGTATATTGCAGATCCCAGCAGTTTCCAGGTTCCTCCACGGCGGTCCATCCGCAACATCCGCAGAATCTGCAAGAAGCGCAGACTGCGCAGTGATGTGGCCAACACATTTCCCTGGTTACGTACAGCAACCACAGGTACCGAAGCAATCAGCACAAAGATATCTGAGAACACACAGAAATTACCCATAGTGGAGGGGGGCTTACAGAATCCTCTACAAATATTTGAATGCTAAAGCCATGCTTAAAACATACACGCTCTTTGTTTTTAAAAGTCACAAATGTGTAAATGTCATTGTACTATTTAAAAAAAACATCAAACCAATTAGAAAGTTATTTTACAGAAATATGACACTAACACAAAAGGTTTCAAATAATAAAACAACAGAGATATTGTTTAAAATATATTGTAGTTAGAACATATCTAAAGTGAATGTGAATTGAAGGGGAAACTACCATCATGTGTGCACTAAAATTCACACAGTTTCTCTGTGTTCAGTTTCTGTGATGAGAAAATATAGTTCAAAAAGTAATGTTTTCTATTCAATTCAGTGAAATGTCCAAATAATATTTGGGGCTTCTGTGTGTTTTTTAAAACATGCTTTGGTGAAACTCTTCATGCTTTGGTGAAACTTTGTATTTCACCCACCCAGGACACACAGGGGTTTGCGGGCAAATTTAAGTCGCCCTTTCCAGCCCTTATATCGACAGCGGCATCCAGCGGCCCATATCCTCAAAGCAAACTCGCCCCCAAAAATAAAAATGGTGAATGTCTCCTACAAGAGCGAGAAACAGGACATAGTTACCTTACAATTATCAGTAAAACACGAATCACTGATTGTCTGTGAACACTCACCAGTATGAGCAGCCAGTGAGCAGAGTCTTTCTCGTGTTCTTTGAATGTTGTTAAAATTGATAAAATCAGACATCCTAACACAATAAGAAACCTGTGGAGAAACGAGAGTGTGACCAGCCTGTAATAATGACCATGTGTAAAAGACAGGTGAGGAGTTTATTTCCACAGCTAGTGGCATCAAACAGATTTGACTAAATAATGACATGCCCTCGTCTGCTGCTGATTAGCCAATCAGAGTTTGACAGGCAAGTAGGTCGTCCTCTCACTGCATTCAGACAGAATGTGTTTCAATACAGCTGAATGCCCAATAATGCTGAGCGAGTTCAGAGCAAGCATAAAGTGGATCTAACCTGATTTTAACCTGATTTATAACAGCCATGCTGTCTGATACAATCACTGTACACAAGATGTCCCCAACAGGAGGTTTGGCTCAAATTTGTCTGCCAGATTGAGTTATTTAATTTAAGACTTCAGTCGCAGGACAACTATTGCGACTACAAAGCAGCAACTATAAGACAACTATTCTGAGGTAGTATATAAAAAATGTACATAAGTATATACATAATAATATACATATACATAAGGTGTCATAAGTATAAAACAAAAAAGTTTGTTAATCAAACAGGGAGAGTGGAATGTAAACTTAGAAATTAGATGTGAGCATCTATATCAGGGGTCACCAATCCATAATCCGGAAGGTCCACAGAGCTGCAAAGTTTAGCTCTGATCTACTCCAACACACGTCTGCATGTTTCTGTCAGTCCCAGAGATCTTGATTAGCTGTTTCAGGTGTGATTTATTAGGGCAGGCCTGCAACTGTGTGTTTCAAACATTTTGCCCCACTGCATGATGGGTACTAAAGTACCACTGAGTTAAATTTTGTCTTTTGTACTTGTGAGGAATAGAACAGGACACAGAGAGAGAGAGAGAGAGAACAGTAGCAATATTTGGGGTTATTATAAATGTGCATGTTAAAAACTCTGTATTTCTCCGCTGAGTTCAGAACAGCAGATCACAGCTCTCACTGGAGACCAGAAGATGAGCACAAAGCAGAGAGTGTGTGTGGACTGTCAGTTCAAACTGAACTATATCAAACAATGCCAGACTGAGGCCTTATAATGTTAGTGAAGATTTCCTGACTTTTGTCTTGAAGATGTTATGGAAACAGATGCTATGGTTTGCACTTCAATAACATCCTCTTTGCAAAGTCTGCAGTACTGTGACAGGCACTTAAATGGTTAAGATCACATCTGTCCTACTCCTGTGACCTCATCATGAGTGGGAGGGGCAAATTTCCATACATTAAATAGACACGCTGCATTATTGTGAGCAGCCGTGCTTATTGATGCATCTAGCTGAAATTTAAACATGCCCTTTTGGTACTTTAGTTTTAACTGAATCAGCACCTATGATTTAGTTTGTTAACATTAGTTTTGTCAGCGCACATGTAAACACAGACACACTCCGACAGCATGACTGACACATTTCCTTTTTCACTTAATAACACAAAGACCTGCAGTAATAAAATGATGTGTGAATTACAGATCCTCAGAGAGCACACACACAACACGTGCACTCACACAAACATATTTACACCTCCACATTGAGAGAGTGAGACAGTCTTTAGGCCTGGAGCTGACCTTCAAACAGGTCATAAATGGATTTTTTCTCTCACTCTAAAGGGAAAAACCTTTTAACCTTTTTTTTGACCAGGAAGGTCACACACACACATTGAGGAATCACGCTGTGGCTTTAGAATGCTGGGTAATGCAGTTTAGGGAGGAAAGTACTTTGCACCTACTGCAAATGTGTGAACTGATCCTGCGTTTTCAGGTTTAACCCACTAAAAACTACTCTAGTCTCAAAAAACAAGACTAGAGTCTGAGTCTCTGTCATCTCTTATTTTTCTTCTGTAAGAGCTGTTTTGTAGAAACATACTGTAGTCACTGAAGTACAGTTGCGTCACCAACTAGACAGTAAATCACGTTTGTTGACTTCCGCATTTGTTATACTAATAATGTCATAAATAAATGACTCCTTTAAAGGCAAGTCAGGCAGTTTTTTACAGAAACATTTTTTGTTCTGTTGGTTGAAAGTCTCTTCATACCCTGATAGCAATCACTAAGTGCTCTAAATATATTTATATTAATGTAAATATGTAAAATGTTTGATCAATCATTGCATGTTGTCTGAAAGTTCTACTTTCCTGTCAAACTGTGTATGTGTTCATGTGTTTTGGAAGCGATTATATCCATTAAGCACTATTATAAACCTACTGTTGTGATGGGGATAAGGACAGGAGATCGTGTTGAACACTGATCTGACATGTACATGTAAGTTACGGATTGCAGCTTTTATTGTAAGTCACTTTAGATAAACGCATCTGCTAAATGAATTCATGTAATGTTAATGGTCTGCTCTGGTGATATCTCTGTTTATGGCTCCTTTAAGACTGATTTGAGGACCATGGACAGCTCCACAGAGGCCCTTTCTCAAATCTGGGCTCTACTTCAGCATTGGAGACTGTGCCAGAGAACACAGTGTCCTTATTTCAGAGACACCATGATCACAGGC
>JAZGTH010000003.1:862500-867500 GCA_036877525.1 Chromobotia macracanthus
GACAGAGAGAGACTGGAAGCTCTACACACACACAAAGACAAACAACAGAAACATTTAACACAAAATACAATCTCTGTAAAACATGCTCTTCACTTCCTAAAGACCACTGTGCTGTTTCTCATCTCTGTTACCTGGAGGAAATGGATGTGATCATCTGTGTGTTAAAGCTGCTCCAGCTCAGCTCTGGAGTCTCTTCTCCTCAGATCATCAATCTCTTGCTCCAGATTCTCAAGAGTCCTTCAGCTCGACTTACTGCAGCCTTTTCCTGATCTCTGATCAGCTGTATGAACTCAGAGCGGCTTCTCTCAATGGAGCGGATCAGCTAAAGATCCTCTCACCGTCCTCCACTGCTGTCTGTATAGAGCGCTGTTAGGACACACAGAGAGAACCATTAGAATCAGCTCATTCACTCAGATCTTACTGGTACCTCACACAGCCTGTGACCCACAGAGGGCTTCAGTGGGACTGAAAGTGGTCCAGCACTGACTGATTGGAGGACAGTCTTAACTGAGTGTGAAACAGCTCCTCCAGCAGCCAGCAGTTGTTCTTCTGCTCAGAACTCACCTTGTGAATCTCCACAGCCTCTCTCAGCTCCTGAAACTCCTTCTGTCTCTCCTGGATTCTCTGCTGGTATTTTCTATGTGTCTCCTTCAGTTGTTTCTGCAGGATATGCCTCAATAATTTATCAAAAACCAGATAACTTGCACATGAGAGCATATGTTAAAACAATCACAGAAATAGCTGTGTTAGTCTAAATTTGTTTTATAACCATCAAGGTAGAGTCAGTATAAGGGTAATGTAAAAAGAGAAACTAAACTCGCTGTCCCTTGTGAGATCTTTGTAAACTGCTTTAGAATTATTTTATGATTTCTTTGAATGTAGAGATTTTATTTAGAGATCATAAAGAAACATTTATAACAGAGCAGAACTGGTTATAAAAGCATAACAATTTGTGCTGTCATACCTGCTTCTCAGTTCTCTCTTCTTCAGCTGATACAGTATTGTGATTTTTGTGCTTGCCCATCAAACACAGAAGACATATACAGCTCTGATCAGTACGACAGTAAATCTCTAGACGTTTATCATGTTGAGGGCAGATCATCTCCTGAAGTCGTCCAGTGGCATTTATCAGGTTGTGCTTTTTACCTTTAAATAAATTCTCATGTTGCTCAAGATGAGTCTGACAGTAAGAGTTCAGACACAGCAGACAGGACTTGACAGCTTTGTGTTTTCTCCCAGTACAGACGTCACACTCCACATCTCCAGCTCCAGCATAACAGTGAGCAGGACGAGCAGCTTGTAGTTTCGTCTTCTTCAGTATCTCCACCACTTCAGCCAGCATGGTGTTTTTACCTAAAGCAGGTCTTGAGGTGAAGGTCTGTCTGCACTGAGGGCAGCTGTAGACTCTCTTCTGATCATCCTGATTCCAGCACTCAGTAATACAGCTCATACAGTAACTGTGTCCACAGTTAATGGTCACTGGATCCTTCAGTAGATCCAGACAGATTGAACAGATGAACTGATCCTGAACCACTGAAATACTGGCTTCTGCCATTTCACTGTGTGTACACTGACAGAAAAACAAAACATACAACAGCCTGATATCAGTTTCGTTTCAATTTCTCTGAACTCAAGAAGTTCCTTGTTCTGTTTATGAAACGTGTGAAAACAGCAGTGTCAGTCAAATAATAAACAAGTTCACTAGAGGGCAGGGTCATGCAGAAACTCAGAAATACAGTCTGCTTATAATAACAGGTGTGCATATCAGCCTAATATTGCTTGTACTGTATGACATATTAACACAGTGTTCATTTTGGAGCTAAATATTTCTTTTAAACAGTGCACCTCTTAATGTAAGTCTAAATGTAAAGCTGCAGAAGGGATTTCAGTACATTACGTTGTGTTTGTGTATCAGTCTTTATTTCAGACAGTCTCCTCTTTCAGGACGACCACACAGAAAGATAACTGCTCTGCCTTCCTGTAAAACAGGCTAGTTTTTGAGCTTTCCATCAGCATTATTGAACTGTATTACAAACATTATTGTTCTTTGTTAATAATTACAACAAGTAGAGAAATTGTGAGAAGAAATTGTATGGTTAAAGCTGTAATCCATAACGTTTTCCTAAAAATAGACAAAAATCAGTTATGACAGATCAGAACATGAGCTCCCTGCTTTATCCCGCTTCACAACAGTAAGTTTATAATAATGATTTATAATCTGAGCTGTCAGGTCTGATTTTTCAGTAAATGTCTGTCTATAAACAGAAAGAAAATTCAGCTGCTATATCTCATGTGTGGGTTCTGTAGATGCTGCAGTGTTTGTATCTTGATCTTACAGCAGTTTAAACTTTAAACTTGTCATTCACATTAAGACAATAACTCTGCAAGTAACCTGCAATTTTATATTTTAAACAGAGATGGTGGTAGAGAGACAAAAGTTACAGAATGCAGCTTTAATCATGTTTAATACAGAATGAACTAATCCACAAAATAATTACCAGTATAAGACGTTTGCTGGTCAAACGTGTGTAAATGCACAGAAAATGGTAAGTTTCTGATTTTGAGTTAGACGGCAGGGGGCAGTGTTGTACAGGACGTCATATTAAACCGTTTAGAAGCATGTGATGCTTCAGTCATCCAGTAGAGGGCGATCAACACACTGGGAATTGAAGGGCAAGCAACTCATTTCCACCTGATTCAGAAAATCTGTACACGTACAAATGGCTTTAATTATTGATAAACAGTGAAAGTGTAATATACAACTTTACATCTGGAACAACATTTATGTAACATCCATGCTTTATAACAATTGTTGCATGCAATGTTACATTTTTCTTCTTTTCTGCACCAAAACTCACCAAATGCCTTTTATATTTCATGAATTAAGCATAGAAATGAACTGCAGAAATACACATCAACGTACATTAAACAGATAATGTAGAATGCTGGTGTTTCCATTTGTCCTTCTTTGTTATTTGTTCTGGATAAGCAAAACTCTTCTTAATAAATAGTTGATGTGTGTTTGTGTGTCATATAATGGTAAAAACTGCAGCTGTGTGCACCCATTAGCATTGGGTTTAGTTTGGCATTCAGTTACTTTTATGTTTAGCAATGAGCTCTTATGACTAATATACTAAAAAGCTTAAAACACAAAATAAATGTATTGAACTCAAACTCAAAAGTTATTTAAAAAATGTATAAATTGCTTTTTCACACACATCAGTGAGGAGTTCCAGTTTCTCTGAAACACAGAAAACAGCAGTAATGTACAACTTCAAACTTCTAATGTACAAAGTCCATCTTAAAGGTCAGGTAGTCAACTTCATACAGGCTAGCATTAGCAAGCTAGCTTTTAAAGCATAAAATCCCTCCCTCCCTTCAGATCACTCACAAAGCCACACCTCCTCCAACACACAAACATGCTGAAGACAGAAGATTGTGAGCTCAAGCAGGGTACATGGAGGTATACAAATCAATCAGCAGAACAAAAATGTTTCTGGAACAAATCACCTTCCCTGCCTTTAATGTGTGTGCGTGTATGAGCTACGAGAGATTTGATGGGCTGCAGCAGACCTCAGCTTTTTACAGAAACATTTGGCCAAACAAACAAATTCAATAATAATAGTAATATCCAGCCAACGCAAAACAAGAAGAAAGAAATAGTCTGTACATCACACACGTGTGTGCAGTCTTTCTGCAGTTTCTGAGCGTGTTATTCTGGCTTGTGGCAGTAGATATCTTTAAGAGCTTTGAGCTCTTCAATGAGAGTCTTGTTCTGGTTTTCCAGTATGGCGACACGATTCTCTAAACACTTCACGTATTCCTTCTTCTTTCTGCGACACTCGCGGGCCGCCTCCCTGCCACAGATCAAACACACTCACAGTAAGTCTGTTTGGGTGCACACACACACACACTCACACACACTCCACACACTCACACACTCACACACAGACACACTCACACACACACTCACACACACTCACACACAGACACACACACACACACACACACACACACACTCACACACAGACACACTCACACACACACACTCACACACAGACACACTCACACACACACTCACACACACACACTCACACACACTCACACACTCACACACACACTCACACACACTCACACACACACACTCACACACAGACACACTCACACACAGACACACTCACACACAGACACACTACACACACACTCACACACACACGTGTCAGATCTCAGGTGTTTGGTACCTGTTCTTCATCAGCCGGACTTCCCTCTTGCGTGTCACGTCTTCTGCATGCTGCTGTGGGCTGTGCATTGACCCTGGTGACACTGCCATGACAACGCCTGGTGGTAACCCTGACGACAGGGAGCGGATCTGATATGCTGGTATGTCTCCTGTGGCAGCTGAACACACAAATATACAAAGATGTAATACATGTCATTTGATTGATAAATTGCAGCTTGCAATGCAACAGAAAAGGTTTGATCTGTAACCCTCTGTCTAAAAGTCACAAATAACTGTCATGAAGGTGAAGATATTGTGAAAGCATAAATCTGAAACAAGTCATTAACTTTTACTGGTTTATGTAAACACAGTATTTAAGGAGAACTTGCGGGAATGTTTACAGTAAACTTGTTCACAAACACAATTCACATCACAAATGTAAATGTAAAGTGTGTAATCATTGCCACAAGCAGCACTGAATGAAACTGTAGTAATTGTAAAAGTTTCTAATAGCAAGTAAATGTTAAGAAAAACAAGACAGAGTAATAATAATGTATGAGCCTGTGAACTTCAGAATGTTTGACACAACACTACTTATTAAGCACCTCCAGAGGTTCAGAAATCACACACTTCTCTTCAGTCGGGTCAGGTCTCTTCTCTTCAGTCGGGTCAGGTCTCTTCTCTTCAGTCGGGTCAGGTCTCTTCTCTTCCGTCGGGTCAGGTCTCTTCTCTTCAGTTGGGTCAGGTCTCTTCTCTTCAGTCGGGTCTCTTCTCTTCCGTC
>JAZGTH010000003.1:872500-920000 GCA_036877525.1 Chromobotia macracanthus
AATGCCAGTAAGTACCTGTTCTCTAAATCTCACATCAACGTGATCTGTATGAAGGGCAGGCTGGTACCTGCATCCTGCATCAGCATCTGTTTCTCTGGCTTCTGTTGCGCTGCGGTGAGGACGAGGATGCTGGATGGCCTCAGCGCGTCACATTTTCCGCTGGTTAGTTGCTGGTTAGTCGCTGGTTAAGTCAGTTAGCAGTTGTACCTCCTGTACAGTAAATGTACCCATAACAATAGTTACTTACACAAACAGAAGCAGTCTCCATTACATGAAGTTTAAATAAATACACTGTAATCTGTTCAAAATAAAGTAGCGCCATCTAGCGATGGAAGAACTGACCCTAGATCTACATGGGTTGTCACAACGGAACCTGCTTCAAGTAAAAACTGCTTTCAGAACAGACAGAGAGGCAGACAGAACTGTGTTGTCTTTATGGAGGCTGACCCTGTATCAGAAGCAGGGCTGGTAGGACAGATGTTCACTGCAGAGGGTTTCTGTCTGAGGAACCACAGCATCTGATCATCTGGTCCAGCAGCTTCCTCAGCTGGGCTGGTAGACCTGATCAGTATCTGCTCTGAGAACAGCTGCACCCAGAATGAAGCACAGTACACATGCATTATAGAAATAAAGTCATTATAAACTGCTTATTTATATATCATTCCTGTAGATTACCCCTAAAATAAACTCGTGCTCTTAGCAGAACATATTTAGTCATTTCATTAATGTTTCAGAAGAAAAACATTTCCAATTGTGGGAGTCCATGGATGTTTACAAAGGGAGTTTTGGCCATATTTATCTCACTTCTACAGACACATTTCCGGCTGTTGTTGGTTTTTCAGGACAGTGTTGTTATGTTTGCCAGCTCGTGGTGGTCCTCGGGGGCACCTGTACAACTCTTCACCGCCAGAGAGCGCGGCGCGTCCCGCACAACCTCAGCCGCTAAACCGGGAATCAGACGCAAAGAAGCGGAACGGGTTCCGGTTTTAACTTATGAACCGCCGAGGTGGAGACCCAAAGATGAATAATGCTCTACTTATCGGAGCCCGGGCCTGTGATCCCGACGCTGGAAAGTGTACGGAGAGTGGAAAGTATGAAAGCGACGGTGTTTCGGGTCGTGGTTCCGTGTGGAGGCGCTCGCTGTGCGGTACGGGAGAGGTGAGATGCTGCCGGTGGAGACGAATGAACGAATGACTTTAAAGACTACAGATGTGGTAACAGAAAACTGCGCAGAAAACAATGCACAGAAAACAATGCACAGAAAACTGCACAGAAAACAATGCACAGAAAACTGCACAGAAAACTGCACAGAAAACTGCACAGAAAACTGCACAGAAAACTGCACAGAAAACTGCACAGAAAACAATGCACAGAAAACTGCACAGAAAACAATGCACAGAAAACTGCACAGAAAACAATGCACAGAAAACTGCACAGAAAACAATGCACAGAAAACAATGCACAGAAAACAATGCACAGAAAACTGCACAGAAAACAATGCACAGAAAACTGCACAGAAAACTGCACAGAAAACAATGCACAGAAAACTGCACAGAAAACAATGCACAGAAAACTGCACAGAAAACTGCACAGAACAGGCCCTGCAGAAATGCACGCCGTCAGATGATGCCGGAGATCTGAACTGTTTGCAGGTCACTGCTTGTTTGCTCCAGCTGTGCGCACATACACAGAGGAGTGCTTTCATAAAACCAGGTTAAGAACAGAATGAATTTGTTTACTCTAGATATTAGACATTTGTTCTAAAATAAAAGCATTCTGACTTATATTTAAGTTTGTGAGTTTGAGGGAAAACATTACAGTGCGTGTCTTAAAAGTTCTTGCCTCTGGCCAGCAGAACTCTCTATACAGTTCAGCTGCAAGACAGAAGAGGGCACCAAAGATCCAGCTGTGATGGCTAAAACTTCCCAGCACTTTCCCACCTCTCTCCTGCTCTCTCTCCCTCTGCTTGTGCTGTTTCCTGTCCTGGACAGGAAGTTATCACCAGTGTGAAGTGTCTAAACAGGCTGCTTCTGCTCAGGGAGAGCATGTGTGCACTTCTTGTTTGTGTGGAGGTTCTCCTGAAGTTGCTGCTAGTGTTGTATCTGTCATGCATCTGAGCATGTGGTCATCTCAGGGGGCAGCAGGGCTCAAAAGGTTTTGCCTCAGTTTTGGAGAGGTTTTACCTGGATTAAAACCCTACAGAAAGACCACAGGAAATCTCAGTCTGAGTTAGTCCTTGTCTATTAACTGTAAGGTTTTACTATAATTAGCATGACCATTAAAATGGTCATCAGAATGAGAATAGCCTGTCCTCATTATTCATAAATATTACATGATGTTGACCTGCAAAATACTTTGTATTGTGTGACAGCACGTAATCAACTGGGTTAAGTATCTGTTTAAAACCGTTCTGTGTAGTATGTCTGAGTGCAGTTTGCATACATTCTGGACATACTACATTCTCCATGTTTTCATTGTCATGTTATGCCTCTGTCTGCCTCTTCTCCTATCTTTCCCTCTGCTCCTCCCCCTCACCTCCTCTCCTCTATGATCTCCTCTTGCCTCATGCTCTTCATCTCTCTCCCCTCCTCCTCAAAGTCATCTGGTGAGTTATGTTTTAAAGCAGGTCATAGTGTAGCACACGGCAGAAGAGATTTCATAGACCTTCATTAATTTTACTCTCTTCTCTGTAGTTTCCCTCTCTTTTTGCTGCATGCCTCTCATCATCTCTGTTTTCACAGAGGGAAGCATATAATAGCTGCACTCCCTTGTGTAAAACAGTACACAGGTGTGCATGTGTATTAAACAGACAGCTGAACATTTACATTTCATTACTTCACAGAAATACAAATGAGATTCAAGAGCTCTGGCAGAAGGGAAGAATATCACTGAATTACTGTTGTGTGTGTCCCAATATGAGTGAGTGTGTCCCAGTATAGAGTGTGTGTGTGTCTCAATATAAGAGTGTGTATGTGTGTGTGTCCCAGTATAGTGTGTATGTGTGTGTCCCAGTATAAAGTGAGTGCGTGTGTGTCTCAATATAAGAGTGTGTATGTGTGTGTGTCCCAGTATAGTGTGTATGTGTGTGTCCAAGTATAAAGTGAGTGTGTGTGTGTCTCAGTATAAGAGTGGGTGTGTGTGTGTCCCAGTATAGAGTGAGTGCGTGTGTGTCCACACAGCGAGTGTGTGGAAGCGAGTGTATACATATGCGTAATTATGCATATATATATAATAATGCATATGTAGTGCAGTTATGTGTGAGAGAGCGCAAAACAATTACAGTGTGACTGGAAGTCATTTCATTGTAACTGAAAATGACAGCGTAGTTTCCCACCCAGGCTCCTTCCTAACGCATATTAATCAGAACTGGAGAACAAAGGTTTCTCAAAATTTGAACAGCCTCGGCAGTAACCTTACTATCCGCCATGACCACATGCCAGATTCCAAATAAATCACGCTTCCGAATACAATGAAATTACTTCCGGTCACTTTTTGTGTTTGTTTTGGGGTCTGCGCAAGATCAATGAAATGCGAGAACGTGTTTCGTCCCATACGGCCTCCCATAAAAGTGTGTGTGTGCCCCAGTGAAAGCAAGTGTGTGTGTGTATGTTTGTTATTTATATGAACGCTTGTTTGCCTTTTAAAGGAAATGTTCTGTGTTAAGGGTCCTGGATGGTCCTGTTAGCCTCTGTGTGTGTTGTGTGTGTGCTGTTGATGAATTGAGGGATTGTAAAAGCAGAGAACTAGATGAAGGGGTTAGAAAGAGAGAGAGAGGAGTGAGGGAGGAGTGGACGAGCGGGTGGGGGGAGTGTGGGTGTGTGTTTCTCAGGTGTGTGATTAAAGAGTAAAACAGTGATTATAAATCACTCTGAGCTTTAGACTGCTAACTGCTATTCTCTCTAGCTGTGTTTCTCTTTCCAGTAGGTGTTGCTGTAGCTCACTAATCATTTTTTCCTCTGTGTTTCACTCAGCACACACACACACACACACAAACCCATCACTGGTGAGGATTGAACACACACTGCAAGTTGTGAACACACACCCGGAGCAGTCAGCAGCACTGCTGCACCTGGGGAGCAATGGGGGATTAGGTGCCTTGCTTAGGGGTACTTCAGTTGCTACCTGCCAGCTCTGGAATCAAACCAGCAACCTTTTGACCACGAGCCTGACTCACTAACCAGTAGGCCGCAACTGCCTCCCCTTATTTCTAGATATTTCTCTTGTAGTGTCTGACATGAGAGCATTTATTTATGTTTATAAGCAACATGAGCAGGACTGCTGTTGTGTTATACTTACTTGCACTGATGCTGTTCTGCTGTCAGTGATCAATAAAGAAAATATTCTAGCAGTTGAGTTAAGATCTGAGTGACTAAGCAATTTGTAAATTTAGTTTGTATATTTTTTCACCGCTAATAAAAATAGTTTCAGAAGAAACCCAAGCATCAAGTTTTGTCTGTTGCCAAGCAACTCACAGACTGGAACGCAAGAGTATGTGAGTGAAGTGACAACAGTTATCCCACCCTGCTCAGTCAGTCCTCTCCAGTGTCCTATCACTGGTGAAAGACACTACACACCGAGCATTCTGGAGTAAGTGATAATGCAGAAAACAACACAACTCCACTTTCTCTCTGATTCTTCTTTAATTACATACACACATGTTGTCAAATCAGACAGCTGATTATATAACTTCTAGATGTGATGGGTTTGTCTACAATAGAGGGTGTGTTGTGCATATAAGCTGTTTTTTTCTTCTTCATTCCATTCATTCTGTGTTACACTTTTGAAGACCTTTCGTCACAGAGAGGAAAACAGTGATCAGGCCTAAACAGAGAGCGTTAGAGACTTAAACTACAAACACAACATAAGAGGAAAATTGAACAGAGTTTGTTTGTGTTGTCTTTGTGTATTTGTTTCTTATAAGTCAGTATTTTAGTGTATTTCACACACGCAAGAGTTATATAAAACATTTAAGTGTCTGTTTGATGCTAAACAAACATTAATTTAAACAGTATAAACCTTATTTTCTTCTGTGTGTGTGTGTGTGTGTGTGTGTACAGGTTTAGCTATATTTGTAAGGGCCAAATGTCCTCAGTTACATAGCAAGAGCTTCAGAAGATATTGTACAGCCTTCACGGGTCTCATTAGGCATATGTTGTGGTTCTTTTATTTATTGAATATTAGTGAATATTGGCTCATTTTATGTGAATTTCTCCATCATGCTGTCAGTTTGATCTGCAGGTTTTTTATAAGTTTTTCATCTCTTTTCTGTTTTAGTGTTAAATATAACAGTGTTTTTTAGAACACATAATCAAGATAAAGCAGTTGTAATAAATCACTCGTATCTGTCGGGTATTTTGCGTTCTGGTGAAGGTTTGGTTGTTCTTCTTGATTTATGAATGTGACACTAATACAGAAGTCAGAGCCATTAGCATAAGCATCCTTCCTCTGTATCATCTGACCCAGTTTGTGGGTGTTCTGAATACAAACTTTTGAGGTGACTATGTTTGCCTGACTGTAAAGAGTCGTGGGAAGCTCTTCAGAGCGTCCTTAAGAGTCTGTCCAGATGGATGGTGTGTTTTTAAACGGCATCTGCATGTGGACAAGTACCAAGCAAACTAATCCAGCTAAAAGCATCTTTCTGTCTCTGGAATGTGCATCTCTGTGTGCTGTGAGCCCCAGCAGCAGAATGCAGAGTTATTAAGATGAAGAACGTTTTTCATCGTGAAGGATTAGCCTTCTTTCAGAAGTGCTTTATTACTCTTATGTTCAGTCAATTTAGGGTCAATCACATTAATGTTTCACTCTGAATGTGTGATGCTCATGACAGCATGAATCATAAATCTGTCACTCTCAGGCATGAATTGTGTGTGTGTGTTTTGTGTTGCAGGAGGTTAGGTCTGCTGGTAAAGTGTTTGGAGCGTGGAGGAAAAGATGACATTTAAAGTTTGTTTCAGGAAAACGACTGCATCCTTGTTGTTCTTAATAAATTATGTTTTGACTTTCTAGATTACAAAGCATGGAATACATACATGGAAAGTTCATTTACATGAGATTTGAAATGTTTTGACATGCACATTAAAGATTCCTCTTTAAATATGAATCAGGATTTTAAAAGAGGTGCAGAGTGAAAATGGAATAATGGACACAAATCTCCACATGTAAAAATGACTGAACATGAGGCATAGCCCTCAAAACATGCAGCATGTTCAGTATTTCTTCATTATGCGTCCTGGCAGTCTCGAGATATGATTTGTGATTTACGCTGTGCTCTTAAATCCATATGTCTATTTCTGAGAGTATTTCGGCTGTACTGATACTGAACAGACCGAATGTGTGTGTGAGAGTGTGTGTGTGATGATTGACAACAGCTGGCACAGGAGTTGGCACCTGTGTGTGGACAGGTGGCACAGCGGGTATGCGGTGAGTTATGGAACCGCAGTGCAGGGAGTGTTGGTGGCAGCGCTGCGCAGCAGTGTAATATGTTTCCATACGGTTGTCTGACTCTCTCAGGGTTTTGCAGTTAATCTCCCACAAAAACTAAAATGATTCCTTTAAGAGTATTTACTCTTTAAGGAGTATGTGTTTTTGTTGCTTATAATTTTTTAATTAAGTCGTTTTCCTCTTTGGTTTAGTAGGTTAATTCTGGTCATTTTGGGGCCATTTAATATCAAAGACAAAGAGCTAATTTATCTGAATTCAGTGGTTTGAGCCGTGTTCATATCTATAATTTGTGCAGCGTGTGTGTTTGTAAGCATAAATGAGCTCTCAGCTGCAATATTAGACAGTTACCTCTCCTTCCTCAATCTAGAACCACACAGAACTAGCAGTGCAGAACACAAGAGAATGGGTAAGAACCACACGCTGCCCCCCATTTAACTTCACACCTTTATCACTGCTTTTATATAAATGTAATCTTCTACATTAGCATAAGATGACTGAAAGTTTGCTGAATTAGACTACATGGAGGGAAATACAGTAATGCCATGGAAACGCTGGACAAGTCCATGTCAGTGGAGAGCAACAAGCAAGGGATGATTCAGCTGATCAAGACGAAAAGAATCATCAAACGCCCTGAGGTACACATATGAATGTAGCTTTGTGTACCACCAGCTTTGTTGTTTTATGGTGATCAAAGTTTTAATGACCATCCATATTTATTGTAAGGGCTCCAGAAAATCTGAAAATCAGAATCTGTGGTTGATTCTGACTAAGCACATCTTGAACTCAAATGTACTTAAATGAGCTTAAATGTGTCTTGTTTAAAGAATGTTTTTTTATAATATGCGTTATGCTTTTTCCTTTTTCACTGGAAAACAAATCAAAATACTCAGTAAGAAAAGAGTGCACACATGTGGGCTGTGTGCTGTTTTTGTGCCTCTCTTCAGAGAGTGTCTGATCCATTTAAAGAGCAGACAATCAGGCCACCGCGTTTCACAAATGACAGTTTGTCCACAAGGGCCTTCCTGAAATATTTTCTCGAATTCTGAGGGGAAAACGGTGATGGACAAACACATTTGTGGGTCACTGTCCTGATATAAATGAAGGTATTAAAGTCTTGGTGGTGAAGGTAACTGTCTGAGCCAGGGCAAGATCACGGATGAAAAGAACTACATGTAATTTTCCCAGTGTTCGGTCAACCTAAAAGAAAAGTTTGAAAACCCAGCAAAACAAAATCAAAGAGCTCCTCTTATACTCTTTTTATTCAATTTAATCAAATTGTGTGTGAAGGAAAATGGTGTTAAAATGATTGATTTTTAACATGACCACTTTGTCATGGTGCTTTGTAGAAAATGGGCAGAGGGTTATTGTTTTTTGTGTTCTGTGTTTATCAGGGTGAAGACAGACACAATCCCTGAAGGTTTCAACAAACCCAGAGTCCGTCTCCTAACGACCATGAGTGATGCCTGGGCTGTTATCCTGACTCAAGAACTTAATCCACTCAGGAGAAACGACAGTAGGAGAACCAAGCAGAGTGCCAGATACACACACAAACATGTATATACCTTTCCATTAACTGAATATATGTGCAGTCATGTCCATGTACACATCAGTTTACACACACTCTAGCGCTTCTGCAGACACAGTGCCACTAATATCCATCTTTTCAAAAAGTCTTCAGTGGATGTTGGAGTGAAGATACAGGCATTTTAAGAGAGTTTCACCCACCAGTAATGGGCTCATGTTGTCTGTGTGCTGATGGGGGTGTTTAGTTGGGTGTGGATTGTCTGTTCAGGTGAAGTTACATGCAGGTAATGGAGCAGGTTATGTTTAAGGCTTTAAGCAGTTTAACATTTCTGGCCATTGTGTCAGATTTGTGTGTGGAGAGATATTGGGTCATTCATTCACGAGTTGGGCTTCAGCCGGCAATGCGTGTTTGTTATAACGTCTGGTCTTTATCTCATTTTCAGTATAGACTATAAGCTTACATATTGGCTAAAACATAATTCCTTTTTTGCTGTGGGGCTGTCAGTATTATGCTTTGTCAGTACTAGAAAATGCAGTCGCCTAAAAACATTAAGAGAACTGAGTGTTGTGTAAATGGATATTAAAGTATATTGTTTTGTTATTGTTTTTCATGGAATCTATTTTAGTCTACAATGTTAGAAAATATTAGAAACACAAACAGTATAACAGCACTCTCTCTCTCTATTGTGTACACATCTCTGTCAACATTTAGTGGAAAAAGGTGAAAACGTTGTGTGAACTACATCCAGTCTGAGGGAGTTACGCGCTTCTTTGTGTGTTCTTACATATTTGGGCAAATGATTTAAAATATTCTCAGATACAACAGACATGTTCCAAAAATATGAACATTTCTTCTGTGTGAGGATTAGATTGAACAGTATGGTAAAAATTATAAGTAGAAGACCACTGTTTCTTTGAGAAATCCTCACTAATCATTTATTGTCTTCGTGTCAGATCAGGAGAGATGGACTTAATTAGGGTAAATCTCACCACATTCAGGGTACGGTACAAACCATTCACTGCTGTTCATGACACACTTTGACTTTGGCCTGCTTTGAGGAGATTTATTTAATCTCCTCAAAGATAAATGATAAATGTTGATGTCTTTATTTTTTACCATCTGTGGATCATCAAACCAGTCATGATCCAGATTCCACATGTTACCTAATTACAAACGTGAACCCCCTGACTTCCTGTTCTTTCCTTGTCGTGTATTCCTCAGATCATTACCAACTCTCCCACTGTGAACATGCCTGAGGATGACGCAGTCATAACAGAAGATGATAGGCCACATGTGCTTCCTGCCAAGCTGTCTGACCATCATCTTTTAGTTCTCATGATGTAATGGATTTTGCCGTGGAAACTCCACCCTCTAAGCCCTGGGACCAAGAGCTTCCCGGCAGGTAAATAAAGAAGGGCGATTTATAATTTATTTATCTGCATATGTTTATTGTTTATTGAAGTATCTATTGTCCGTATTTCTACAATGAGCCTAAACTCTTTTGATGATATTCCTGCAGTTATTAAGTCTCTTTTTTTTCTTTGTTTGTCAAGGAATCTCAGTTATTAGAATCGGGCTGTGATTTCATCTCTCACTCTCCCCCTCACAGCTCTGCTGGTGCAAATGGTGAGGGTGTGTTTCAGAGGGAAGGGTTTGGCAGGCAAAACATGTCTGAGAAATGCACCAAGCAGTGCAGAGACGCAAGCCAACTCAACGTCGTCAAGACCTGAAAGTCTAAGAGCATGGACCTAGGTAGTCTTACGATCAACCACCAACATTCTTAGATCTCGGTACTCTCATAATCAACCTCCAGCACAGGAAATCTACAGATCAATCCCAAACATAATGCTTGGACCTAATACTCTAATACTTAATCCCAGATTCAGGGCTTTATCCTACATACTCAAAAGGTAAATTGTGCTAAGTGCAGCTCTACTCTGAAAGCCAATACACTGCTCATGTTGCCTGCTGCATGTTACACTAACCACACCGCTGATGTGTGTGTGTGTGTGCACGGCCCTCACACAGTGGCTGATGAGCTTAACCTTACACAATGCATAGATAAGCACACAGGTAAGCATGACCACTCTTCCCACACATGATCTCATTGATATTTAGGCCCTTATCATGCCGTTTGTGTATTTATTTCAGCTCCGGCCTCAATAACAGGCTGCAGTGTTCCCACTGTGTGCATAAGCGGCGCATGTTGCGTACAGCTGCGGTTAGATTTCATGAAACAATGGAATTAATTACTCACCCATTGTTTGGAGAAAAAGGACTGATGATGAAAAGATGATGCAAGTTACATATGCAGTGATGGAAACCAGCAGGGCTTTCTGTTTAATAAATCAGGCTGAATTCAGTTCCAGATTATAGCTACACATTAGGGTTTAGATTTCATTCACATTTAATACAGTTTGGTGGAAATGTGACCCCCTCATGTAAATTAGATTTCCTGATGTTCATGATAAAGTTTGTGTCCGTCTGTCTGTCCATCCATCTATCCAGTCATCTATCCATATCTATCTGTCCATCCTATATGTATCTGTATGCATCTATATGCATACATACATAAATAGCCAGCTGTTTTTAGTCATTTAAAAAACCCATTCGCAGTATCACAAACGCAGGACTGTTTTGAGGTAAAATAGCTGGGGGGGTCTGACACACTTCAGTAAGGCAGTGCTGTATGATTAAGATAAATGCACACAAACTTTCCTGGGCTTTATTTCCACTCGTTTATCTTCGTCCCTTTAAAGATACAATCTTCTCCCGCTGCCATGCCTGACTACATACAGTAGCCGCTTCATCTACAGATGAGTGTTGCTGCCTTTATCTGGGTTACACTTGAGATCTGTGGTGGGTAGATGGCATAACTTACTGCTTGATAACCAGTGAGTTCTTCCTCAGGCTCTTCCTCACATGATGTTGGTTCGTCTCTTGGCATGAAGAAGTCCAGCTCTCTGGAAAATTTACAGACAGCTGTCACAGAGGTAACACTCACTGGTGACCTTCCCTTTCACTGGCCACGGCCCCGAATTATAACAAGAGCTACCGGGCTGCCATTGACACAATGTACGACAGGCCAGCAGCCGATGAGGATAAAGAGGATGCCATGGACACATGTAGTTCTGCTTCTGATTGGTTTAGTTACAAAATGCATTAAGCGAATACTGTCTTTCGTCAAAAATATTGTTTAACGGATTTGATAAAAATTTGATGCATTTGATAAATTAAGATTAATTTATGTGATTATAACTGATAATTACAATAGTTTCTCTAGTGGAAGTGGACACTAAAAAAAAGCTCTTGATCCGTTTGCACTGTAACTGACCTCACACCTCTCCCTGTAACCGAGCAACAGCTGATCAATGGCAACCAGCCTCAAAACAACAAGAAGAGATAAAGGAGGGAAGGACAAAAAGAAGCCAGAGAAAGAGAAAACAAAGAAAGGAATGCTCAAGGGCCCTGAAGAGATGTTCAGGTAATTAAAACACATCAGAACAACATTGTGCGTCAGATAAAAGACTCTCAGAACACATTTCTATGGCCCTTTCTATTCACTTCACAGAATCAAACCACAGAATCTCTTATCAGATCAGCTTTGTTCTGAATTCTAGTGAGCCGCCTGTCTGTGCTATTATAAACAGCAGGCGGCAAAATTATGCTGCTTTATGATCGTTTTGTCAAAATCTAAGGCAGCATCACATCTTTTGCTAATCACAGGTGTCCCTCACAAAGAATACACAGCAACTTTTCATTTACAATGGTTTCTAATTATAAGTTTCACTTATTGCAGAGTTACTTTTATGATGTGGATGACAAGTTTAAATTCTACATTATTAAGTCAGTGTAGTGTTAACACTGTTAGTTTATCTTCTGTGGAGATGATGGCAGATATATTGTGTTGTCGGGATAATCATCCATAGTGCTGTGAAGGCGCCCTTCATATGACTTCATGTCTTAAAATAATGTGTAAGACAGAGAATTATACTGTTGAAATTTGTGTCTTGAGTTTTGGACCAAATGGAGAATAACTCAAAACATGCAATTTCAGCACAGAAGACAAGTTTGTGTAAAGTTGGAGAGGATTGTGGAATGTATGGGAGAAATGACAGGAAGGCAGTTCATTATAGCATTTTTGAATCTGTCAGCAGTAGAAACATCATCTTGCCATTTGCAATTTTACAGTTTTTTTATTTTTTATAATGTTTGCACGTTGCACATTTGCATGTTTTTCTCAAACACAGGCGGAAAGAGACAGGAAGGCCACTTCCTGTGCTGTGCAAACTCTAAGTTTGTTCCAGAGCTTCTAAAGTCATCAGTTTCTTTCTGTGTACTGAAAACAATGCATGTTCAGTTGTGAAACAGGTCACAGTGTACAATATCAGTGTTTAGCAGGACACACACAGAACATTTGACCTGGAATCAGAACGTTCTGGCATTCTGACTGTCAGCTGCAGTGTGCTTTAATCCCAAACACTGCACCAACATTTTTTCTCTGACAGTCTAAATTTATATGATTTTTATGTACAGATGATACAGATTGTATGTGTAAAGTGATATCTGTTAGTTTGATTCATGTTTAAGCTCCTTATGAGCATTGCATTGAAAGCATCTTGTGTTGGCATAAAGATATTGCATCGAGAGGTTCACTAAACCCCTGCCTGAGCCACAGTTTCATTTCAGTGGATAGATGGTCTCTCTACAGCCACCTGACATTAATATGGCTTTACAGGAGTTTGTGTGTGTGATCTCTGAGTTGCTAATCTAAGTGTTTGTGTGATTGCTGCAGGGAGGATTTTATTATAAGTGGATCAAAAACAGTTTATGTTGAACATTTATGTCACCGTGTGTGTGTGTGTATCGAAGACTGACTGTTTAAAAGAATTAAACACAATCTGAACACACACTGAAATTATACCTGCAACATGATGCGGCACAAATTGCATTCGGCACACTTTTTTGGCTGTTTACACACCTAATTTGCATAATTCATTAAGTGAATGAGCGTACAGTTGATGTCAGCGAACACTGATGTCAGCGCAGTTCGCTCTCAGTGAATTTTGTCAGCTCTGCATCATAATAAACAGCATTATCAGAGCACTTCTGTTGACATCAGAGCTGATGACCAGGGGCCGCTGCCAGGTGTCTGATCTCTTAACACAGTCTGATCTCTTAACACACAATGATGGGCCCCAGTGTGATCATCATTCTTACACAGGTGGGTGTGTGTGTGTGTGGTCTTGCTGAGTTGACAGTGCACTCTGTAGGGAATTTAAAAGAACGAACAATGCAGAGGCCATTTAAAGCCTGCAAACAGACACAGAAGAAAACATCTGACTAATCCCACAGCATTCATGTTTTGAGAACACACACAAGTTTAAGCTTATTATCACCATTTCCTGGCATGCTGTGTGGAAAAAAGCTCGGATTAAGTAAAACCACAGTGTCAGAAACAAATCGCAGCTTACAGAAGGATAAAGAGTGTGACACTAATGCTAATTCAAAGAAATAAACGAGAAAACAAGGAGTGGAATGAGTAGTAGCTGAATTTATATTTACTTTACCTGAATTTAGATATACCACTTTAGTGAAGGGAAACCTTTATGAACTGTTGGGTTGGAAGATAGATTGATTCCAGTTCAAGAGAAGATATTGGACATTTTTATAGCATTTAAAGGAAGAGTTCACCAAACCTTTTCATTCTGTCATCATTTGATCATCATTTGAAGTGAAATAGGGCTTGCTTTGGACAACAAGTAGTTCAAACAAACAAACTGCTAGAGTAAAAGTACAGTAAAAGTAAAAGTACAGTAAAACTATTATAGCAGAGTGGTTTTGGGCATCCCAAGTTTAATTCCTTGACTGATTGTTTTCATAGCTGGTCTCCAGAAATGGAGCTGTTGTAAAACAAACAGCTGTTGTAAATAGGGAAGGAGGTTTACATGTAATGCATAGTACATCAAGATCTTATTTTAAAAATGAACCAGGAAAATATGATTTCCCATGATTCCATGGGAAGTTTTGTAATATATTCCAGACCTGAGACATTCAGCACATGGTTTGTTTTGGAGAGTTTGTGTTTGTTTATGGTCTGGTGTTTAAAAATGAACCGCAGGCAGCTGACGGTAATGAAGGTAATGGTTTAGCATCTCTCCTTCTATCTGAAGACATTCATTCAGCACAATACAGAACTCCATTACCCTTTTCACATTGATTTATTCTCTTGACAATCACAACAGTTTTGCTCAGTTATTCTCCCTCTCTTTCTTGCTCTCTCTGGTCAGTGAATGTTCATTAATGGGATAGACAGTAAAATGTCATTCTTTCATCGTTTTTCACTCTCGTGGTCTGTTGTGAAAACAGAAGGAAAATGTTGCTCTCACAGTATGTCAGGCATTTTTGTAGTTTTTGTTAATGAAATGTTTGGGAATGTTCTTACAACCTAAAATTGTGAGCTGAGAAGTTCTTGTTTTTTTCAGTGCAGTGAGATGATTTCATATCTCAGAGAGAGTGACTCCAGTGTGACATGAAATCTGTTCCCCTGCTCACACAGCTACATGTTCAGATTTAATTGGTTCTTTTTAATTGTGGATGCTCTCAGTTTGGAATATTATCTCACTGTCTGTGTTGTTACTTTTCTGTGGCAGAAATGTGTCATTCAGATGAATGAGTCGTTAGGATTTTATATTCCAACACTGTAACTCATAATCAGACTGAAATGAATATGAGCTGGATTTATCATATGCGCTTGGTGGGCATATGATATGAGAGACTCCTCAGCCTGTGTGTGTGACAGGTGGAAGTTGCAGTGTCATGTTTCACACAGCTCTGAGCATCAGTGAGATGCGTGTTTGTGTGTGTTTGGTGTTGCTAACAGGCTGTGTGCCAGACTTATCAGAAATACAGAGAGCAAATTAGAGCATTCCTACCAACAAGTCTGCTTACCACACACCAGCTCTCTCCTCTGTCATCTCTCCTGAAGACATGAGCTCTCTCCCAAAGCCTGCAGAGATGGCTTCTCGACTGCTGTATGCTAGATCAGGTGACAGACCACTATTACAAACGGATGGTAGGTTGCTTTGTTTTTATTTTTAATCTTAAAAAAAGTGTTTTTTTAAGACTAACGTTTTTCATATATGATATCTAACCTTAAAACAATTTACTGCAAGAATGTTTTGATAACTTTGAGTAAAATCTCTCTCCTGTGTCAAGACATATTGATCTGCACAACAGATCTACTGATCAGTCTTAGGATTCACTCTGGTACTATTGATCTGAGACACAAGCACACACACATGATTCTGTTATCAGCAGTAATGAGAAATCAGTATGTACTGACTTCCTTAAATACACAGAACAAATGCTATTAGGAGTCACTAAAATGCTATTAGGAGTGTGTACACACACACACACACACACACTACTCTCCCATAAAATAGCAGTCCAGTAGTCCGGCCTTTGGGTGTCACATTAATGAAACCATGTAACCATGAAAACCATACACCCTAGTTAA
Organism: Chromobotia macracanthus; assembly: GCA_036877525.1. Classification (NCBI taxonomy): domain Eukaryota; kingdom Metazoa; phylum Chordata; class Actinopteri; order Cypriniformes; family Botiidae; genus Chromobotia; species Chromobotia macracanthus. The sequence goes on from JAZGTH010000003.1 coordinate 887,986, forward strand.
CACTCTTCTGTACTTGTAGCAACCACATAAACCATTGTGTCACTGTCATGCAGGTTTTGAGACCAGTTAAAATCTTTGTGTTTAATTCTGAGAGATTTCATCAATGACCTGGTGATGTTGAATGATTCCCATTGAATTATGTTTTGTGGTTCTTAGTTGTGATACATATTATGACAATTCAGGATTCTTCAAGTTTATGTGGGAAACGTTTAAAAAGGAGAGTGAATATGAGTGTTGTATATCAGTTTAATGGTCAGGGCATTTCCTGACTGGTGGGACAGCTATAGCTTTTCTGCTCTGGCTCTCTCTGGCTTCTTTCTTGGCCACACACACAGTTCAGGAAGAAGCATTGACAGACATATTTGTGGAAACATCACCTCTCTTGCTCCTAAAGCTCATGTTGTCCCCCAGAGGACAAGAAAGAGCCATATTGAGTAGCAGTGAGACTTAGGGATGATCTTTTGAATTGGGCCATTAAGCAACAGAGTTGAGAATTCAGAGTTACTATGGTGTTGTGTCAGTTTTATTGTAGTTTTAGTAATATTTTGAACTAACTTTTATTATTAGGTTTTTAGTTGTTAATTTTAGTTAAAATGAAATGTTTACCTCAAAGTTTTTAAATGTTTTTACTTATAAAGTAATTTTTGTTTTTTAAAGAAGAAAATGTGTTATGCTAAATTACATTTTGGTGGCTGCATTGTGGTTTTATTTGTTACTTGGGTTTGAAATGTGTCTGTTCACGTGTTTTCAAAAACACACGCAACACAAACACAAGCTGATCTTAAAATTAGTGGTGATGGTTTATGCAGTACTCATGAAGAAACCCACACATATATACCCTCACACACACACACACACACACACTAACATCTTGTTAGTCAGTGTGCATGTGTGTTTATGTGTTAACATCTTCAGGACAGATCCCACACAGACCTAAACTGCACCTGTGTGTGTGTGTGTGTGTGTGCGTGTGTGTGTGTGCGTGTGTGTGTGCGTGCGTGCGTGTGTGTGTGTGTGTGTGTGTGTGCGTGTGTGTGTGCGTGTGTGTGTGAGTGTGAAGGTCATTCTGTGATGTGGCTTTAACTCAAGGCTCTGTGGATCACTTGATATCTCACACTCAGCCTGAAGATCTTGGGTGACCGCATGTTTTAAATGAGCAACTCTGACACTTCAGCAGATTCTCTCTTTAGCCCTCATACCTCTTTAAACACATTGCCCTACTGTGCTGATGAGCATGTCTCTCCTGTTGGTGAAGTGTGTGACTCTCTAAAAGTCAAATGCAGACTGAAGAGCTTTATTTAGAAGATCTGAATGGTGGTTCAGAATTCTGTACCGTGTGGAACATAATTAAGACCCTGACAGCTCTAAAATGATCAAGCTCTATTCATTAACAATGAATAGCTGAAGCTTTTACAACTTTCACTGCCTTTAGATGAGAGGACAGAAAGATGAAATAAACTCTTGCAGTAAAGTTCTGTGAGGGTACAATCAACATATGGTCCTTTGCTATGTACTGTTTAATGGTACTGAATTATTACAATATTCATATACTGTAGTATTCCAAAATACTACTGGAAGAATACCATGGTATTGCTATGGCAGGTTTAAAAACTACAGTTTATTTATGAATGTGTAGACTAGAAAATAAATTAGTAGAAAATAAATGAACTAAAAGAGTAACATTTACACGAGGCCTTTAAATAGAAAAATGCAGGATAATTGCTCTGAATATTTGAGTTCAAGAAAAGGCATGTAGCTGATGCAGTAGCTGGCAGGATCTCACACCTGTTCTCCATTTCTGACACACATACATGTACACAGCTCTCTCTGAGATTTGTATGTTTGTGTACAAGTGTGTACGAGTGGCTGTATTCTCATACAGAGATGTGAGACCCTTCCGTCCACCTTTCAATCATAGAGGCTTTTACTGAGGGAATCTTTTCAAAACACTTTCAGTTTCTCTCAGACTGGAGGGTGAGATGATCACAGTAATAAACTGAGAGCGTTTCACACCCACTTCACCAGTTTCTCTTGTCGTCTGTGCAGCTTTAGGGTTCTAATGGTTTTAAAGTATAAGCTGTCAGAATTAAACTGGGCAGATGTTCAGTGCTGTCTCAGCAGGGCAGAGAGCAGAACTGAGAATAAAGTAGAAACAAAGCACATTTCAGCTTAAAATGCATTTGTAAGTCTTTGTTTCGTAATATGACAATGTTGAAAGTGGGAGTGTTTTTGATAACTGTTAATTAATAACAGATAACTGATAATGACTGTTAATGTCTCTTATCCATCAGAAATGATAAGTAACTGTTGAACTTTATAACCAGGTGTATTTGAATGTGAACCTAATAATAAAACAGATCTGTGGTCTTATATATATATTGTGCTTACATTGTGCATCTCTTTATAATGTGTTCCCAGCAGCTTTGCAAGAGTCTTTTCATTTGTGGAGTTACAGCAGGATCTGAACTGCCCAAAATAAAGCGGTCTATATATTTCAAAAGGAAAATGTGGTTACCATGGTGATAGTGGTTCTTATATGCTCTAATGGCTACTGGAGGTCTTTAAAGTCCATTAAAACTGATGTTATCACAATTCCTTACATCCAAGGTGCTCTCGAAACAAATTATGACCCATGATGAGCCCTTATGTCTCCAAATCTTCTTTCAAGAGCCTGAAGCTGTTAAGATATTGATAATGGATGCTGCATTATAGACGCCTGTAGAACACTTCATTTCATGAAGAGATCTGACAGATTTGTATGTGCTCGTGTCTTTGTGTCTTAGTGGTTTTAAAAGCTTTTTTTGCTGTATGACTGTACAGAGAGATTTTGCATCGTGTAGATGTGTCATTTCAGTAATGGCTCCTGCAAAACATAAGACATTATAATCAGACTCCACTCTCTCTCTCTCTTTATATCTCTCTCTATCCCTCTCTTTGTGATGAGGCTGTGAGAGGGTAAGTGCCAGATGAGGCTGTGAGAGGGCCATGCTGTTCTGTTCTCACTTTGCATGTGTGTGCATGTGTGTATGCTTGCACGTGTGTGCATGCCCTGTTAAAATAGTATATATTTCAGTACAGAGCAAATATGTGTAACTCTATGTAGCTGAGGATGGAAATGTGATTTTGCAAAGGAAGTATTACTGCATGTCAGCACACACACACACACACACTTGGGCTGCTATTCTTTGCTCATTTGGGCATTGTGATACATTTAGGTTATTCTTTTAGTCACTCTGGAAACAAAGTGGTTCCTCATTGATTCTCTTATTGGATTAAATGCTTTCATTATGTTGGCCTGTTTGTATTGATTGTTTTATGTTACAGATCAGGGCTGACTTTCACGAATGAAGGAAACAATTACTTATAGTGTTGAAATAAATGTTTGACCCTTACGTATATTTTAGTTTGTTTTTCATATGTATGTTTTACTTCGTTTTGTGTTCTTGACTTGTGTAAAACTAAAATCAAATCAAATGTAGTTAAAGACAATTGGCACTATTGGTACTGATACAGTTTGTACTGCATTACTGTGTGTTTTAAACAGTTTTCATCTGCTCATGTGTAAGAATCCCAGACTCAACATATGATCATAGAATTGTAATAAGAGGAAATTTGTCTTGTTCCTTCTTCACACACACACACTCCTATACTGTAACTATAACTGCTGCTTGTCCATGTCTGATGAATCCCACTGCTTATCTACGTTGTAGAGCATAGAACCTCTGAGATGTGTGTGTGTGTGTGTGTGTGTGCGCACCTGTGTGGGTGTGTGTTAAGAATCTGAGCCATCTCTACACCGTGTGTCTCTTTTTGACCTTTATCCTCATAAAGGGATTGGTGCATAACAGGGTGACCTATAGATCAGGACACACAACTCACACCTGTCATTTCTGAATGTACAGGGTCAAAGAAATTGTTGTCTCCCAGTGTGTTACTGTCTCATCATGTGACCTCTTTCTTCTGCTGTAACAGGCTGATGCCAAGAAACCATGAGTGAATCCAGCACTTATACCAAGAGTTCCAGCAGGTCAGACAGGAAGAGGCGGAGCCTGATGACTGACAGAATTTAACCAATGCCACAGAAAGTACCAAAAAAATTTGAAACTTATTAGATTCTAGGCAAAAGTATGACACAAATACATCCCTAAAATCAATTTCAAGCCACAAAAAATGCACCTAATTCACAAAAGTTATTTCTGACGTTGACCCTTGTTTATATATAGCATTTTCGGACTCAATTCCAAGGTGACAGGTGAGAAGAAGCAGAATTCTTCCTTTTATTTTATCCAGAAACTTTGTGTAGCATTATGAGCTGTATGAAATATCTCACCGTTACCCTGTTCGCATCAGAACTTTATGCCATAATTTATAAATATAATTTATATATAATATAATTCTCAGTGTGGATCGGCTCTTGATTGAGAGTGTTTGTGACAGCATTTATCTGTCTGATGAGGGTGTGACGAGAGCATGGAGCTCAGTGTAAATGTTGCCCTAAATAAATGATTCTTATGGGTCATAAGCAATTTATTGCTGTTTAAAGCTGTGTGTGTGTGCGTGTATGCATGTGTGCATACGTGTGTTGTCCTGGTATTCCTTACATTATGGGGACCAAATGTCCCCACAAGTAAATTAATACCAGTACATTTTAACCTAGTGGGGACAGTTTTAGGTCCACGTGAGGAATGTTTTTCAGTTTTAGGTCTATGGAATGTTTTTACAGCTTTACACCAAACATTTTTAACAGATTAAAAATGCAAAGTTAGTTTTATTTAAGTTATCAAATTTACATCTATTTGTGTTTATCTAACTGTTGTAGATGTCACATTGGACCCACCCCTTTAGCATTAAACATTCTCCTTTGCATATCAGCTCCACCCATAACAGATACTCTACAACACAGTGTCAGTGATGCACTTGGAGATCCACAGTAGAACTTTGAGTTCTGCAGAGGAACTCTGCGAGATCTGGGCTTTGATTCAAGAGCTCCCGCTGAGCTGAGATGCTTTTTAACAGGTCAGGTTGCTCTCTGTGTAAGTGTGTGTTGTGTGCACCAGAGGGCGCGGGTCATGTGAGCCAGCCAATGCTTGTTTGACACATTGTGTGAAACCTACACTGCTGCCAGGACACAGATGATTGTGTGTGAGATTATAGCATGAAATGAGCCTCAGTAGGACACAGCTCTAGACAAGACACTGATTTCTCATTGTATTTTTTGTTCCATCTAAACGGTTTGAGAATTTGATGAGAGAAATGGTGTCTGCCCTGGTCAACCTGTTTTATACCTTTGCCTCCTTGTTCAGCTCTTCAAATGAAACAAATTTGTTTCACAAAATGAACTTTTATATGCCACATTTCCAAACTGTAAACACTGTTTTAAAGAAGAAATGTTGAGTACATGGTGAGACAGATTTTATATTTATGTATGTATCATGGTGTATTTTTAAAGTCAGAGATATATGGAGTTTCTTTCTGTTTGTGTTAGTTTGTGTACAGTGTTTTCAGGTTTTGTTTCTGGCGTCGTGAATCATGTATCTGTTATTTTGTGTTGTTTATATGCTGTTCAGAAAGTTGTGAACACAGAATCTGTTTTGACTACAGAAGGGATGCTCTTCTGTTTGTGGTACAAACGCTTGTGTGCGTGCGAGTGAATCTATTAATCGTCTGCTTTCCTCTCAGCGCTCATAAAATGTGTCTATCGCATAACAGCAAACTCATTTCATCTTTTATTCCAAACCCCCGAGCAAAGGTTACAGTCATGATTTAGGAGATGTTTCGATTGTTAAAAGTTTTTATTCTGATCTGAGATCAGTTTTACTGCACAAAAAGTAATGGAAGGGCAGTTCTGCATGACGATGGGACAGAGGGAGTAAATATCTGATGAGTAAATCAGTGTAGATGGATTGAGATGCTGATAATGGGTGTTCGTGCTGAGTGACGGCTGTCTTTTACACTGACACTCGGTCACTGGTCACACATGACAGCTTTGTGTGTCACTCACTGTCTGGTGGAGATACATGAGTGTGAGAGAAAGCGTGTGTGAGGGTTTATACTTCTACAACATCAGCTCAGAAGTGAATCATTTACCAGCTGAATCCTCTTCAGTTCTTCCAGCTTTCTGTGTGGAAACGGCAGGACGGCAGCTTGGACTCGTTCACTAGTTTACTGATTATTAGGGGAGTCAGAGGTCTGTGACTTGTAAAGCATTATGCTAATGAGTTTGCATATTGGATTTATGAGATTTTAGACTTTTTTTAATTTGAGTCTCATCAATATTTAGTGCATTTTTTAAGGCTGCATATTTGTGCTCTGTTTTTTATAATTAAATGTATTGTATATTGTATTGTATTGTATATTGATGTCTTTCTCATGTGGTCTGTCTGTTCATCTGCATGAATCTTCAATCATTTCATTCTGACTTTTGTGAGTGACTGAGCTCCAGTCTGGCAGACTGATGTTTCTATTGCAACTGTCTGGAAACAGACCCTGGCTGAAATGACATTTGATTTTCAATACTGATCTAAGCAAAGGATTTTTCTTTTAGTTGTCTTTCAAAAAATTTGCTTCTAGGTGAGGATGCTGAGGTGGGGTCAGTCATAGTGACTCGAAACATGTTAACAACAAACTGTCCAAATCTCTGAGTTCAGGTTGACCCTAACCCAAACAATTCGTACCGCTGTCTCTGAACACTGGAGTCACAGGAAGTTAAACCCTTTAGGTTTGTTTTGTTGTGTTGCAACAGTCTGACAGATCAAATGTTTCAATAAACTATCTGTTGCTTTGCCATGGTGGATAAATACTAGCTTGTGTCACAATGAGGAAGAAAACAAAAGAATATTAGATAAAGACACACACACACTTGTGTTTCTTGAGGTCTAAGCTATATTTAAACGAAGTCAGAACACATGCAGGAAGTCAAAGCAGTACCACACCAGCCGGAGAGTGATTCCATACAGCTTTCTTTATCTGTCTTTCTTCTCTCTCTCTCTCCTTTCAGTCTCTTACGTCCTCACAGGATTGTCTGGGTGTGTCTTGAATCAGAATTACTGTTAATTCTACAGTTTTCTGGGCAGTCAGTAATGAATGTCAGACCATACTGTAGACTGTTTTGTGATGGGTGGTCACAGACTCCAGGCCTGTGCTCTTATAATTTGATTTATAAACAGCGTGTGCAATTTTTTCCGTTGGCATGTTGTATGACATTTCTGTTTATCATTTGACGTTATGCATTTTTCATCCAGCTTTTCTGAGAATGTGGAGCTAATCAATTGTGCAGGACAGGCTACTTCTGCGTTTGTGTGTGTTCATATAAACATTACTGTGTGATTATTCTACCTCATACCATGAAGAATGACCCAGCTAACAGGGAACGTTGGCGAACGTTCTCTAAAAGTTCTCTCAGAGTTATCAAAAAAATTCTTCCAGTAATTCTTGCACATTAGTTGACTGTTTTTTAACATTATATATGTCAAAAATGTTATTCATAAGAAGTTAGTGGGATGTTTAAAAAACATTACGGAATTAAAAAGGTTGAATAATGTAACCAAGCAATGAAGATAAATTAACATCTGACAAGACTGAAAAGGCATGAAAGTGAGTATAATGACAGAATGAAATTTTAAACTGAACTATACCTTTAACATTTCCATTCAGTCCTCTGATTGGCTGAAAGGGTTTCTAATGTAGCTTTAGTACATGGCCTGCTTTATCAGGGTAACAACAGGGAATGGCCAGCATAGCTCATTAAAGGGTCTTCACGTCCACTTACAGATTATTCCAGCAGGGATGTCACACAGTATGAAAGAGAGGAAGAGAGATAAAGTTCAGCCTCTCTTTCAAGTGCTTTTAACGTCCTTCTGGTGTTCCTTCATTTGTCTTACAGATTTGTCATGCTCAGATTGAAGGAAAGCCCCTCACAGCAGGGCCTGCTGATGTTCATGACAGTTTTACCTTCGACCCCCAGCTATATTTATCCTGTTGTGCTGGACTAATTACTGCTCTGACATCACCTCTTCAAGACAGACAGCTGATGAACAAGGCATCTGTGAACTAGTTTTAGTTTGTTCTTAAGAAACAAGAGCAGGAAAACATTGGACACACAGGAAGTGCCCTTGCAACTGGATACAATGTTATCTCGGTAGCAGGACAGGAAATAGGATTCAATCACTTCCTGTGGAGAAGGAGCTTTGTTAAGACAGTGGTTTGAGTCTGAACAGCTTTTTCCCACCTGTAGCTTCTCAGCGAACAACTTTAGGTTGAAATAATGTTTCCATTAATTAACAAAAACTTTTAAAAGGAATGATTAACATTAAGAACATTAAGAGCGTTATCCAAACATTTTTATTTCTGTAACGTCTTTAATTGTTTCACTAGAAGAATAACGTTTTTGATGTATATGATATGTAATGTTAAAAATATTACTAAAATATTTCTGACTTGAATATATATATATATATATATATATATATATATATATATATATATATATATATATATATATATATATATATATATATATAAAATGTATATATATATATATATATATATAAAAATATATATATATATATATATATATATATATAAAACGTTGAGAGAACTTTTGGGGAATGTTAGCCAATGAGATTGTTCCCTGTATGAGACAAGTGCAGAAACTTCTCTCAGGTAACTGAGACCAGCTGCTGCTTCTCTCCATTCAGCCCAAAACATTTAGAGAAAAGAGGCATAATGCACTCCAAAAGATTTATCAACACAGTTCAGTTTGGAAGGCTTTAAGAAATAAAGAGAGAGGAAGATTATTCTGTGTATGAAAAGGAATATTTTCATCTGCATCCCTACAGTCTGGAAGTGTGTGGGGAGCATGTAGGTGGTACTGCTATTTTGGCCCCATCCGAGCCTCAAATTGAAGAGTTCTCACGCTATGTGCTAATTCTGTCTGTTATATAACACTGTCAGCCAAAGAAGCAGAATCATCCCCAACAGTGGAAGCAGATTTCTGACCCAGGATCAGTTTCTCTTTTGCTTAAGATAAATGTAGCCATTACAGCAGGGTATTAAAAGATTGTTGTTCTGGAATCAGTAGTTCAGCACAACACCTAATTACTGACTGGTCTGGTAGTGATTTGCTGAGAGATTTTAATTTATTGGCAGGGTGGAAGATACCATGATGTTACAGTTATGTTGTCGGGAGGTTTTGGAAGATATTGGGAAAGCGGTGCGATTTGTCACAATTGCAACATAAATCAGTTAAACTTGCAACATAACAAAATGACAGCTTGCCCCAAAGTAGCATTTAGGAAAAACACCCTCATTCTGTAACTGCAGTTATATAATAATATACTGGCTCTGTAAATTGTTAAACCTCACAGTATATGCCACATGGATTTTCTGGATTTTTATTTTTGAGAAATAGCCCTTGCGCCGACATCCCTGTGTGACCCCTATGCTGAGAAACCAGCTAACAGGGAATGTTCTCAGAACATTGACTAACACTGTAAAACTTCTTCTGTTTCAGCACACATGCAGCGTCTTCAGCCTCATTCAGTAATCATGAGAGAAATCCTGCATGTTTACTGGAGGAAACAAAGCAAAACAAAGTTATCTTACTAGAGCCATAAATCCCACTGAAGTCTTAATGAACTCATTAGCACTCCAGCAGTCGTTGGAAACGTCATACGTTCATCTGAAGAAAGCTCAGTAAATGACTTGAGAAAGCAGACATTCTCTCGCTCTCTTTCATGTGTGTGTTTAATGATGCTTCGGTCTCTCTTGTAATTAGATTAAAACAACACGTTATCTTAATGAGATGACAGAATTAAGTAGCTTAATAATATCAGACGCTGGTGCCCTGCTCGGCTGATTATATCGTTAATTAAACTGCTTTTTAATGAGCTGAATGGATTAGCAATTAATGCTATAACCAGCTTTCTCTGCATGACTGAAGACAAACTAATATTAAACATTAATGAAGGTGTTACAGTATGTGAATACAAATGATTCTGTGGCTCTAGATTTTACTCTTATATTACAGAGTAGATTGTTGAATTAAACTGACCACAGTACAGTGCTGACCACAGTAAAGTGCTGGTATCAGACGGTAATAATATAAAACCTGGAATATAACTTTTTACTGTACTAGGTACTGTGTACAGTATTATTTAGGTGATCAAAGTAGCATTTACGTCATTAAAGACCATGATCGTCCTTCTTGATCTTTATATATCTCATAAGTGAATCCTTCTGTGATCGCAGGCTATCTTGTAGGATTGTGCATGTGGAGCCTCCAGAAGAGCATTCAGAATAGCCAGTGAAAGCCTGGCGAGGAGGTGTTGCTGAGGCCTATTTTCCTGTGATATGATTAGCAGTGTTCTTTGAAGGTCAGTTGGTCATCCAAGATTACTCCAAGATTTCTGGCCGAATTTGATGGGGTAATAGAAGATGTACCTAACTGGATGGTGAAATCGTGATGTAGGGTTGGATTGGCAGGGAAGACAAGAAGCTCAGTCTTTGTCAAGTTGAGCTGCAGATGGTGTTCTTTCATCCATGCCGAGATGTCCACCAGACAGCTTGACATACGTGCAGCTACCGTGGGATCATCTGGAAGGAATGAAAGGAAGAGCTGCGTGTCGTCAGCATAGCAATGGTAAGAGAACCCGTGTGCATGTATGATGGGGCCCAGTGATGTTGTGTATATGGAGAAGAGGAGGGGTCCAAGAACAGAACCCTGGGGAACCCCAGTGATCAGCTAATGAACAGATATGTGCTGATGAACAGATATGTGCAACATGAAGACAACATACTCCACCTGCAGTCTCTCTTTCACACACACACACAATTGTAAAGGTAGTACACAAGGGACATTGTTACCTGCACTGCACATCCATCTCTTTCACAATTATCATAAGGCTCACACACACATAATAGTCTCTCTCTCTCTCACACACACACAGATTTGACTTCTGTATTATATAAAGCAGGCAGGTGTAATTGCTAAAAACGTGCAAATATCACAACCAGCAAACATTAATATCAGTTATTCTCTTTTCAGTTTTAGGTTGTTTTACAGGCATAAGTGAAGATGGACAGACACATGAGGGTAAAAGGGAAACAGTCTCTGTTTCATCACTTTCTTTATCTCTTCTTAGTTTCTGTATGTTATTTTAATGGCTGCACACTTCCTGATTATTCAACAAACACCTGCTTTACATCATGAATGTGATACACACGTACTAAAGCAGAAAAATACTGTCTGATTTTTAATCTGCCTTTATCTTTCATGCATGTATTTATTCTTTGTAAAAATGTATTTAAATATGTGCCAGGAAGGAGGCAGGTGTTCCCAGCTCAAGTTTGGTTCCTCTCAAGGTTTCTTCCTCATCTATTTAAAAATCTTGGTTTTTCTTGTCACTGTTGGTTTGCTCACTGAGGAGTGTGTAACATATAAAGCTGTTTGAGGACAATATGTATTGTGAAAAGTGCTATACAATCACATTCAATCTCTTCATGTACATTATGTACACATTATTTATCTTTTGTATGCCCCAAAACATTTGTAGAGTGTATATGCTTAGAGTGTTATTTAACTCTACAGAGTTTTTGATGTGGTTTATAATTGTAAAGAACTTCAAAGAACACTTCAGTGTATAAGTGTGATAAGTGTTGTTGCAGTATACATTTAAAACAAACGGTTGGTGCAGTATATAACTGTGATATGGTTTATCACAATGCAGACACAAGATCTCTTCCACTGTCATTTCTGCTGTGTGTGTTCAGCGTTTCATTCAGCTGATACTGTAAGAAGAATACATTAATATGAAGTCCACACTTAATCCTCAGAAGTGAATAAAGGTGAAGTGTGTTCTGATCTTTAAAGATTTAATGAACACCAGGAATACATTTAGGAGAATTAATGTTAATATGAAATAGACTTTAAGTGTAAAGGTTTTTAGGATGGTTTCTGTGCTGTGTCTGCTGTTCTGTGGAGGGTGGGTTCAGCTGAGGGGGGGCTGTGGGGGGTTTGTCAGGATGTTGCATCGAAACAGTGTCCTCTGAGAAAAGACAGTATTCCCACAGGTCGATCTCTTCCTCCCCCAGCCTCTGTATCTCACTCTATCTCTCTCTCCAGGGAATATGACCGTGCTAATGAGTCTTTTGTTCACTAGAACCATGAAACACAGAGAAAAGCTGTCTCTCTCTCTGTCTCTCTCTCTCTCTCTGTCTCTCTCTCTCTCTCTCTCTAGCTCTCTCTTTCTCTCTCTCTCTCTCTCTCTCTCTCTCTCTCTCTCTCTCTCTGTCTCTCTCTCTCTCTCTCTCTCTCTCTCTCTCTCTCTCTCTCTCTCTCTCTCTCTCTCTCTCTCTCTCTCTCTCTCTCTCTCTCTCTCTCTCTCTCTCACTCTCTTACACATGTTGACCTGGACTGTGCTCTGTGTTTAATAGGTGAGTGGAAATTGACCCAAAACAAACAATTAAGAAAAACAAGATAATGTGTGTTTGTGTGAATATCTACATGTGTGCTTGACAAAACCATTTAGTGACTTTTCTGAAACACAAGTCGTTGTTGTGTATGTGTATGACTTAAAATCATAGTTGTCCTTTATGAAAAGAATATGAAACCATATTTGAGTTGCAACATGCAGCGCATCTACAGTATTATTAGTACAGTTGTGTAATACAATAATATTTGTCAACAGATCTGTGTGTCATGGTTTCATGAGGACAAAAACATCGCAATTCAATGTGATGAACTGTTTCTGTGGGGATCTGGGTTTCTGGCAGAGAACACATGTATGTGACCCAGCTTGTGTGTGTGTGAATCAGACAGAGGAGAAAGAAAAGCATCTATCTGTGTGTTTTTCAGACTGTGAACATCAACATTTAAATCAGACATCTGTCAGAAACTGTGAATGGCCTCTCTTTCTCTCTCTCTCTCTCTCTGTGTCTCTCTTTCTTTATTGCATGAATTCATTCTTTTATTTAAAGGCATCCAGATGTGAATCCAGATTTCCATATATCACAGTGCACATCGGCAGGATGATGCATACGTTCCTGATGTGACATTTATGTGACATTTAAGGGGTTTCTGTGCGCATTGATGGTATTACTGCGGTAAACTGCAGATAAAGCTGAGCAGTTTCTGATGGTCACCCCACATGCCTGTCTCACATCAATAATATTCAACAAAACAAGTGTTTCTGGTTCTAAATAATGTACCTTTTTGTAAACTAGATTGATAAGGAATTATTAGATTTTTAAAGTATTTCTTAAAGGAAACGTTAGGGAAATGTTCTTACAAACTAAAATTGTTAGCTTGGCAAGTAGTCACAGGTTCAAGGTACAAACAAATATACAGTAGATGTAAAAATGCATCTGAACTTGATCACAAGGGTTTATTTATTTTTTATGGCCCCTTTATATTTACTTATTTTGTTAATAAGAGATTCTGAGAAGTCTGTGTGCTCCTCTCCTGAATATCTGCCTTTTGAATTGGTTAGAATGGGGGTAATATTAATTAACTATCACCTGTTGATGCAGGGTCATAATTACAAACCTCAGTTGTTGTCATGGAAACAAGCCATGTTGCTGTGGTGACATGGGCCACAGTATGATCCTGTATGTCTGTCTGCATGTTTGTGAGTGTGGGCTTCAGCTAAACTCCGTTTAAGGGTTTTCTACATGACCTCTGCTGTTTCACCCATGTGCCCATTTCACGGCCCGGTTGGTCCGTTTCCATCTAGATAGAACAGCATGAATACTGATGGTGAAACACAAAATAATACATTTGTAAATTCAAAATTACAACATTTCTCCTCTGGGACCTGTGAAATATTTTTCTGTCTCCAACAACCTATCAAAAGTGTCTGTTTGATTGACTGTGTGTGTATACAGATATGTTTTCCCTGTGTGATATATGATGTAATTTCAAAATTTTCTCATATGCAGAATGACCTGAAGCAACAGAACGGCAACATGCCCCCCCCACACACACCCTTGCCTCCCTTTTCTTTAAGAAAGAATGATAAATAGTTTCTGGAAAGCCATGTGTAACACTCGCTCACGCTCTCATACACACAGGTCATGTGGAAGGTCAAACTGTATGTAAATGATCTGGTTTTGGTCCCAGCAGATGCCGGCTTCACTCTGTGATTCTGAAGAATAGCCAATCAGATTCGTCCTCTGAGCAGACTTCCTGCGGCCGTGGAGGGCTTTCTGTTTAATGACAGATCGGGTAAGAATAACAGAATGCCCTCTGAGCATGTATGAATGATGAGAGCAAGTGTGAAACAGAGGAGAGATGAGAAATGAAAAAGCATAACAGAGAGTGAGATGAATAAGAGGATATGAGCTGCTTTATGAGTTCACTGTAAATGGTGTTCACATTATACTGTAAATCTGGAAAAGATGTCAAAAACAGATCTGGGTCATATTTCCCCAAAAATCAAAAGACAGAAGCACTTTTGCTTCATGGTTTATGGCTATTAAGATTTTTGACATTGACATTATTTCCATATTTGACCTTAAGATATTTTGGCATTTACAATTAACCCCTCCACCCATTGCCATAATGCAAAAAAAATCCCATTATTTTCTACAGTAAAATGTACAATCAAATGCATTAATGACAACCTAATGAAGATCCCAACTGAGAATAATGGGAAATACAAAATAAATATATAAATAACATCTGGACACCAGATTTTTCTTCTTTTTTTTTGATTTGATAAGATCTGACCTGGACATGTTTTCATGATATTTACCCATCCATGAAAAACAATCAGGATATTAAAATGTGCTGTTGACTGTTTCAGCTACATGACTTTAAAATATGAGGTTTGGCAGGGGTTCATATCTGGCAGACATACTCTAAAGCTCTCTCTCTCATTCTCTGTCTCTCTCACTTGGACTGGCAGACATCTCTTTGTGTACTGCGACTCGAGGCGCTGTTGAGCGTGGCAGCATCATAAAACATGCTGGGGGAGAGAGAGAGAGAGAGAGAAAATGTTTGAGACACTGTTTGTATGTCAGGAGATGTCAAGTGTTCTGACACACACACAGTGTTTGATTGAAAAGCATTCAGGACGAATCAGAGGGCACTGTAAGCTGCAGATCCATGTCTACTGTCTTAAATCCTTACCAGCTGCTGGAACTTGTCCTGGAAAACGTGATGATGTGATTCTGTAGCTCTTGTCGAGTGTTTGATTTGTAAACTTGGTCCTCACTTTCTCCCCCTCATGTCGCCTGAATGTTTGACTTTCTCAGTGTTTTAGGAGACACTGGATTTGTCCTCAGTGATCAAAAAAGTTCTAACAATAATGTTAGTGTAACATTTTTTAATGTCATAGTTCTATATATATCAAAAACATTATCTTTAGTTGTTAGTGGAACATTTTAAAAATGTTACAGAATTTAAAACAAGTTTAAATAACGTTTTTATTACCAAGAAATATCATTAATACAAAAACCTGGATGTCTGAAGACTGGACCTTTTGAACGTTTTTATAACTTTCAAAGTAACATTTTTAACATTTTTGTAACTTAATGGAAACGTTCGGAAAATGTTGTTACGACCCCAAATTAGCTGGGATAGTGCTTCCCTTTCATTGCTGCCACACCATGTACCTCAATGCACTGTAAAATGTTGTGCCCTCCCTCCCTCTTTCTCTCCCTCTCTCTTTCTCTCTCTCCCTCTCTCTCTCTTTCTCAGTCTCTCTCTCTCTCTCCCAGTCTCTCTCTCTCTCTCTCTCTCTTTCTCTCTCTCTCTCTCAGTCTCCCTCTCTCAGTCTCTCTCTCAGTCTCTCTCTCTCAGTCTCTCTCTCTCTCAGTCTCTCTCTTGTCTCTCTCTCAGTCTCTTTCTCTCTCTCTCAGTCTCTCTCTCAGTCTCTCTCTCTCAGTCTCTCTCTCTCTCTCTCTCTCATCAGTCTCTCTCTCCAGTCTCTCTCTCTCATCTCTCTCATCTCTCTCTCTCTCAGTCTCTTCTCTCTCTCTCTCTCAGTCTCTCTCTCTCTCAGTCTCTCTTCAGCTCTTCTCTCTCCCCTCCCCTTGTTCTCTCTCTCACACACACACACACACACACTGTGACGTCACTGTGTCATGAGCTCTTCTTATATTTCTTCTTATACTTATTTCACTCCAGCAGGTCACTACACCCGCTCTGTACAGCGAACACAAGCGTTTGTGATGGAGGTCTTCATGTTCTCCTGACAGATTTGGGTTGAGGAACATCTTGTTTCATCATAGTAAAGGAGCGCAGTGTGTCTGGTCTGGCGCACAGTCTGCGTCTGCGGGTTTCAGGGTTTGTGATTAAAGGGGACGAGAAGAAACGCGCAACCTTCAGATTGGATGCTGAAACCTTCATCCGATCAGAACCTAAAGAGCCCCGGTGCCGGACCGGCCGGAGATCAGTCATTAAAACTGTTTGAGCAGCGGTTCTGTGCGCTCTCTCCGGGCTCGGGGCAGATCCGGTAGTGTGGCGATGTTTTCGTGTCTGCTGCTCGTTTCTGTAACGGGGCTGCCGGTGCTGCGCGCTCAACCGGGTGAGTTTGATGCTGAACGCCGCGTTCCTCATGAAGTAAGATTGATGTTTATAAAACAAAGCGGTGATGTTGATTCCGCCACACAACATAATCATGAAACTATCGTATAGATCATGTAAATGAATCGCACTGAGCTGCCTCACCACAGCTTCAGTCCCGCATCCCTTCTTCAGCTTACCGCGGACTATTGCTGGAGGATGACCGTGGTGTGAAAATGTGCCAGTGTGAGTTTCAGATGTTTCTCCTTCTCTCTGTTTATTAGAAAGCGCCTGTGGGGCGGAAATCGCCGTCACCAGCGCCGGGTATGTGACCTCCCCCGGTTACCCGACTGGATACCCGGTGAACCAGCAGTGCGCCTGGCTGATCCAAGCGCCCGACCCGCAGCAGAAGATCCTTATTAACTTCAACCCGCATTTCGACCTGGAAAGCCGGGAATGCAAGTGAGTTTTCTCTATGGGGGAAAACGAGACCTGGAGGTGTGCCACCTGCTGGTGGAAAGAAACTGATTCCCAACTTAAAGTATTTCAGGAGCTGAATTTAGAGAGAGGTGGAGGAGATCTGTTTCAGGACAAGTACTACATTTGTCCCTCAAACAGATATCCCAACTCACAAACCAGCTAACAGGGAACGTTCTCAGAATGTTGGCTAACGTTCTCTAAAAGTTCTCAAAAGTTCTTGCAGTAACGTTGGTAGAACATTTAATGGTTGCAGTAAACCTTTCCTCCATGTTTTTTCAATCCATCTTGATTAATGTGTGTGTGTGGTTTAGGGGTAGGGTGAGGGTTTGAGGACAGAATATCCCCACAAACGTACAGTAATGATAGTGATGATACAGTAATGGGACGTAATCTTGCTTGAATAAGTTAAGAGTATATTAATCTTCCTATCACAAGTATTTAGTATGTGTACAGTGTGCAAACATCCCACAATAAAATGCATTTGATTCAGTCTGACATAAGCAGTTGTCAGTCATGGTTTTAAGATGCTACTCATTGTTTGATTGAACTACCAAAATGTACAACATCCTCACAAAAAACTGCAAAATGTAAAACGTGTAAATGTGAAATGAAATGTCTTAAAGCCAGGTGTACAGATACTAATGTGTGCTGTGTGTGAGTGCTGTACGGTTTAAATGAGTGTGTCTCAGAACAGTAAGGTTAATCAGAATTTCACTTTAACCTGGACCAGATGCTGTGTTTGAGCTGGAATTAGTTTATATTGAACATTATCAAACCCAGCAGAAAAGACCCAGAAGATCACAGTATAAACGCCTTTCATTCCCTCCTGTACTGCACCACAGGGAACAAACACATCAGACCTAACCGACTCTTCATTGAACATATTATGTAACAGAACAGACGCCCAAAGACATTTTACTGTATGTCACGTTTGGTCTGCTTCCACATCCATGTCACGTCACAATTAATGTACCTATGAGTTTTCTACTGGTAAAAACATTCACTAGTTTGCCACCCTCATACATGCTGGAAATGGAATCTTATAATTATTAATTTAAAGCAACATTATTTGGTTGAAAACGAACAAAAATCAGTTATTGATCAAGTACTTAACTGATCAATGTTCAACACAATCTCTTTATCTTACCCTGATTCACAACAGTAAGTTTATAATAATGATTTATAAGTGGAGCTGTTGGGTTTGATTTCACTGGAAATGTCAGTCTATTAAAAGAAAGAAGAGGTTTAGTAGTTTAACTTACATGTTATTTATTTTCATGTTCAGGATATTTAATGAAGGAAAATGTGGAGGACGTGTTGGGAGAGACAGAGGCATTTACTGATTGTGAATTGTTTGGTTACATCCCAAAGATTTCCACACTTTTGTGTGATATTGTTTTAATAATCATGTTTCCTGATGCTGATACAGGTGAATTAAGCATGTGGTAATTAAATGTATTGACATTGTCAAGAGCAAAGCTGAACACAGATCAGTTTTGGCATTGTGAGCGTTGTCATAGCAACAATTTCTGAGTCCAGGGATGTACTTAAAGAACAGCTCAGAGTATAAACCCTGTAGCACAATAATTCATAGACAACAGACTAAAGCTGAGAGATCAGATAATTTGTAGAACTTGAAACCTTTCTATTATACTTTGATTTTGAAGTGTTGGGAATGTGATCTTTTTAGTTTTAGTTTATTATAATTTGACTGCCATAAAGTGTTTGCATTGTAAGTGTGTGTGTATGGGTGTGTGTGAGTGCATGTGAGTGTGTGTGTGTGTGAGTGAGTGTGTTTTTAACCACAGACACAGACCTTGTGTTTCAGAGTTTCTGCTTCTGTTAAAAGTGTTCAGTGGAATCTGTTGTCAGGATTATCTCTCTCTGTTTTCAGCTCAACCTTCTCTGATTCTCTCCATCTAAAACATGAAGATTACTGTGGAAGAATAAATGCATTGATACATTTTTCATTTGTTCATCCAGAATTCTACAACTCATGTTTAGATGAATATTGATTTCTGTAAAAAAGCTTGAATAATCAAATCTTTTTACTGGAGCTCAACTTGTAGAGCATTGCACTGGCAACGCCAAGGTCACATGTTCAATTCCCAAAAGGAAATGCCCAAAATAAATGTATTAAATGCACAGTCATTCACTTTGATACGGGTTTACTGCATACATAAAGTAGGATAAATGTCTGTATTCCAGGGTTATATGTGTATTTATTCTTAAAATCAATTCTTATTAAGTTTAAGATTAAAAAATGTTTGAATAACGTTCTTTAACCATACAATGTCAGATCAACATTTGTAGAATCAACATTTTCAACATTTCTGTTACTTAATGGAAATGTTAGGGAAGCGTTCTTACAACCTAAAATTGTTAGCTGGGTTGTTTGTGATCCAATAACAGATATATAAATCATCTGTCTAGTTTGAGTCCAGTGGACGGTGATCTATCAGAACTGCAGAAAACACGCTGCTGCTCCCACAGGAGGTCATGTTGTGCTGAGAGGTCAGAGGTCACACTGGGTTACAGCAGAACACAAGCACATGAATGTACTCAGAGGGCCCCAGTGTGTGAATCCAGCATCAGGAAATGCCTCATGTTTCAGATGCCATGCAAAAGTCATTGTAGGGTGATGAAAGCGCCTTCCCATAACATTAGCTGTGTATATAATGCAGCATGTTTCTTGTGTGTTGTGTGTGTGCAGGTATGATTTTGTTCAGGTGTTTGATGGTGCGAATGAGGACGCTGTCTCTCCAGGGAGATTTTGTGGCAAAATTGCTCCGTCTCCAATTATCTCAAGCGGAAACTCTCTGCTCATCAAATTCACCTCCGACTATGAAAGCACAGGGGCTGGATTCAGCATCCGCTATGAAATACACCGCCCAGGTGAAACATGTGCACAGTCAAATGCTGTGAGGCTTCACAGAATTATGTTTGAAATATAGAATTGCAGGTTACCTTACATATCTTTATGTAAATTTGACATTTTCTGGGAAATCAGACCTGACAGTTCAAATGATAAATCATTATTATAAACTTACTGTTGTGAATCAGGGTAAGATAAGGAGATTGTGTTAAACACTGATCTGTCATGTACTTGCTCAGTAACTGATTTTTGTTCATTTTAACCAAGTAAGTTACAGGTTGCAGCTTTAATGATGTTTCACGTTTATCATTACAAAACATGATGCAACTTTATACTGTAATTTCACTTTTGGCACAGGTACTGAATGTTCCAGAAACTTCACAGCACCTCATGGAGTAATCCAGACTCCTGGTTTTCCAGATAACTACCCAAATAACCTTGAGTGCACCTTCATGATCTTTGCGCCCAAGACGGCTGAGATCGTGCTGGACTTCCAGAGCTTTGATATGGAATCGGACATGATGGCACCCTCCGGTACCCTCTGCAGATTTGATTATCTGGAGATTTGGGATGGATATCCAACAGGTGAAAAGACAAAGATATAGAGGGTGTTAAGAAGGAAAACAAGATGGAGAGCAAACAGGAAGTGTATGTTTGTAGTCCATCTGTTTGTATAATCATGAAGCTGCAGGGAAGTCTTTGTACACTCTTAAATATAAAGGTTCTTCACAGTGATGCCATAGAAGAACAATTGCTGGTTCCCTAAAGAACCTTTCAGTCAAAGGTTCTTAAAAGAAACATTTCTATCTATTTTTGTGTAACAGAAAGGTTCTGTGGATGTTAAATTTTCTTAATGGAGTCATACAGCCAAAAATGGTTCTTCTATGGCTTGTGAAGGACCATTTTATAAGAGTGCAGCAGGTATAATGATAATAATTGACTATTATTAAAATGCAGTAATAATTATAATTTTTTGACTAATTAGTACAAAGTGAATTGTGGTAATCAATGGCTCTCTCTCTCTCAGTGGGGCCTCACATTGGTCGGTATTGTGGCTCTAAGCAGCCAGGCCGTGTGATCTCCTACACTGGCATTCTGTCTCTCAGCATCCACACAGATAATGCCATCGCCAAGGAAGGCTTTTCAGCCAACTACAGCATCAGCAGCTCAGAGCCGCCCCAGCAGCACCATGGTGAGTCTCACCTGACCCACGCTCCATCTCATTTTTAATGTTTCGAGTCCGCTCATGATGTTTGACAGGGTTTCTGCACCCTCTCCCTTACGATGTGAAGATTTTCTTTCTAAACGACATTCTTTTATGATTGGCTATCCAATCTTCATGTGAAATAACAAAACTTACTCCATGTGGATTTGCTGTCGGGTCCTATATAAGACCGTCATGTGTAAGTGTGGGTGACCGTGTATATGTGTTGATGCTCAAACCATGAAGAGTTTTTTAAGTAACTACTTGTCTAAGTGAACTAGTAAGGCAGCATGTCTACATAGGGCATCAAACTCTTTTTCTGCAAGATATCAAGAGAACGTTTCATTTTTGCAGCAAAGCATTTAATAAATAGAACAGCAGAGATGCCAAGCGTAAACTCAGTGTGGATGTTTCTGCTGTCTCAGCTCAGTTTGTCCAGGACTTTATTAAACTCATCTATCAAGTTTCTGAGAGACACTAACTGAGACGGTTAGCAATAATGTGTTTGAGGGCACTGAGGAAAAACCTCAAATCCTTGGAGACCTGAAGCAAACTCGCTACACATAACTGTGTGTGTGTGTTCAGTTGTGTAATAAAGTGCAGTGAGGTTGTTAGCTGATAAATCATCTTTTTCCACTGTCACATGGGACAGTTGTTCACTTTACGGGTCATCTGTGGCCAAACATGAAAGACTCTAAAAAAGACTTTAAAAAAGACTCATGAAAGACAGTGAAACTTGTTAACCTGTTGAGAGAACAGAGCAGATCTGACTCAGATTTCACTCATGCACACAAACACACACGCACATTTACTTACCTATCTAAATGGGGACATTCCATAGACATACACAGCTAGTTATAAACAATATAACCTAACCTAACAGAGAACTGCATTGTTACGATTAAAAATTGTATTTACTATGTTTTTTAGCATTGTTTGAAATGGTGATATCCCCTTAAAGGAGGTTTTGCTCAGATTTGCCAGGTTTTGCTGACGTTTGGGTATCTGTGCAATACACACCTGTTTGTGTGTGTTTGTGTGTAGGTGAGTGCATGTCTCCTTTAGGAATGGAAAGTGGTGAGATCTCAGATGACAGAATCACTGCATCATCACAGTATAATCCCAGCTGGTCCCCGCTGCGCTCCAGACTGCGTTACCCTGACAACGGCTGGACGCCATCAGAGGACTCTGTTAGAGAGTGGATACAGGTACAACACACACACACGCGACTGTTTGTCTATCATCACAAGGTCTTTCCTTTCACTTCTGTTGTTCTTATATTGAGCTAATGATATTTTCTATCCCATAATGCCATGTCTTTTAATTAAATTATTCTGTGTTTATTAAGCTGTTTATTGGCGTCATGAGGGTCATTTAGCTGCTCCCCACAAAGGTGATTTCAGGTTTTACTATCCTTGTGGGGGCATTTGCTTTCCTCAGTGTAGGCAGAACCTCTCTCTCCCTCTCACACACAGATTTCACTACATTAACTTACAAGAACATCTTTAAGACCTTATTTTTTCATAACAGGCAAAATATATTTTCTGTCTCCTTTCACTGCCTCTGAACATAACCTTTAGATTTAAAGAATATTTGGCTGATTTATATCTATATGTCTATAGTTTTTGACAGACATTTTCAAAAATGTTACTCTCATAAATAAATCTAAAACTTCAATAAATCTAAAAGTGCTAAAACTTCACAAACTCTCCCAGTGAAATAAGAATATGTGGAAAAAGTTTTTTCCAGGTTTGGCTTTACTGTCTGTGGTGTGAGACTCCCCAAAACATAACTATAAAACATAATGATAGATTTACATAAGAGATTAAAGAAGCTGTCAGTGAAAGATGAGGGAAGCAGTTGCTTATTCATTTTAGACATTTTAAAATACATAACTCGACTCGTTAGCAGAAGAACCAGCTAACAGTTTTATATTGTAAGCACATTTCTCCATAAAGCAACAAAAAGATTAAAAATTGTATTTCTAAAGTTGCAACGTTCAGAATCTTAGTGTTTAGTTATAAGAACATTATTCAAACTTTTATAAAATTTTTAACATTTTAAAACGTTCCATTAACATCTTAAGAATAACATTTTTGATATATGATATATAACGTTCTGCTAACACTACTGCAAGAAGGTTTTTTGATAAAGTTGAGAGAACTTTTAGAGAACATTAGCCAGCGTTCTAAGAACATTCCCTGTTAGCTGGGGAAGCACGACATCATGAATACATGACATCACTGGGATCTGTTAACTAACGTTGAATACACAGCTATTAACTATGTCTACAGACTGGATTATTCATCAACAGCAGGATTAAACAATCTAATAACACTCCAGTTGTCTGACCGCACACACACACACACACACACCCACACACACACACACACACACACACACACACACACACACACACACACTACACACACACACACACACACACACACACACACACACACACACACACACACACTGTAGAGGAAACAGATTCTCTGGGTCTTTGTTTCTAGAAGGGTTTGATTGACATGTTGTCATTTTTACAGCAGTGAAACAGGAAGGATTTTCTCTCTGAATGAGAGTACACCAGCGTTTCTGAACACACACACACCTGGAGAACACATTTCATTCACACACACATACAGAGAGAGAGAGAGGTTATTTCTCTGTGTTTTTATTGTTCCTCTGTATGTATTTTGATTTATTATTGAGTAAATTTACCTCCAGGGTTTAAGATGCAAATCTGTATATAATAGAAACATTAGGAAAACATTGTTACAACCTAAAATCATTAGCTAGGGTCACAGCCTCTGTCAGGGCATGGCCTCTCTCTCTGAATGAATGGTCTTTATTCTGGAGCACTTCTGACTTTGTCCTGAGGTTGGGAAAAGTCACTGAGTGCGTCTTCCTCTTTTCTTCCCCTTCTTCCTTTTTCCTGCTTGCTTGCTTTCTCCTCCCCTCTCTCTCTCTCTCTCACCCACCAATATCCTGTTTTGTACAGAAAACTGGGGTTATCTGTCTGTAGGTCAGTGTGATACTGGCATTTAAAACTGATTCTGGCCTGCTATTGTTGTCTTGTTGAAGGTCATTAACACTAATGTTGAGATTATTAACAGTGACCAGCTCCAGCTGGCAGTTTACTGCTTCTCATGCAACACAATATTGAGAAAAAGAGAGAGAGAGGGCGAGAGAGAGAGGGAGGGAGATGACATTTCAGTGCAGTCTGTGATACTTGGGTGGAAACCAGTGGAAGGGAGTTCAGCCCTTGTGCCAGGAATGCTTGTGTTGCGCCAGACTCTCAATAGGCTGTTTATCAAACTTCTGTCACGTCAGTCGAGTTTAATTCATCTCAGGAGTCACACAAACACTTGAGGCTGAGAGAGACCCAGCTTACAATTTTAGATTGTAGGACATTTCCAATAAGTTACAAAACGTTAAAAATGTTATTTTAAATGTTCTAGGAAGGTCAAAACATCCATTTTTTATGTTATTAACATTATTGCTTAGCTTAAAGAATGTTATTTAAACAGTTCTAACATTTTTAAAACGTTCCACTAACATCTTTAGAATAATGTTTTTGATGTATGACACAGCAAGAACATTTTTGATAACTTTGAAAGAACTTTGAGAGAACTATCAGACAATGTTAGCCAGCTTTATGAGAGAGAGAGGGAGAGAGAGTTATGTTACAGATTTAATACATACCTTGCAAGCATGATTTGTCATGATGTGTCACCTTTTTGGATCTGGGAACAGACAAGCTGGCGTTTGTGTTTTTATGATCAATTTTAGCTGTAAACTGAATGGAAATCAGCTGAAGAATCAGATGAAGATGTTTTGTTTTAAAATCTGAATTTTGGTGTAATTGACTCATATCCATTTAGTTTGTTATGGTCTGGAAAAATTGTATGAAATCTGACTTAGTCCGGATCCAAATCAGATTTCAAAATCATTTAGGATGAGATATTTATGTAATGTAACACACAGTGCACATGTGCAAATTCATTCATTTTCTCTCTTTCCTCCTTTAAGTGAATTAGTTGGTGTTCACTTTGTAGTGAATAATGAATGAGTGCACACATACACACACACTATATCAGCTCTTGTGTCTGACCCTCCTTCCCTCCCTCCGTCTGTCTGTCTCAGGTGGATTTGGGGTTCCTGCGGTATGTGACAGCCATAGGAACACAAGGTGCCATATCAAAAGAAACTAAGAAAGCTTATTACGTCAAAACATACAAAATCAGTGTGAGCTCAAATGCAGAGGACTGGATTACACTCAAAGACAGAACCAAACACATGGTGAGTGCTTTGTTTTATTTATTTTTTTTATCTTATGTACTTTTAAAGTGAAAAATGGAGATAAGTAGAAAAGAGTTGAGGAAGAACGTGTCATACATGTATTATTTATGTGCTGTCTCTCTATCTCAGGTGTTCCAAGGAAATCAAAATCCCACAGATGAGGTGCGCGCCCTGCTGCCCAAACCCACCCTCACCCGTTACTTACGAATACGGCCTTTGACCTGGGAGCAGGGCATCTGCATGCGTTTTGAGGTGTATGGCTGTAAAGTATCAGGTAGCCTATCCCTCTCACACACACACAGAGGACCTTTTGTGCTGAGATTTGTGTGTGTGTGTGTTTGATTATACCTGTAAGGGCCAAAACATGTTTATTCTTATTAGTAAAGAATAAGGTCAAAAATAGCTTTGTCAGTAGGTTTGTGGAACTTAACAAGATGTCCTCACTATATATACTATATATAGTAAAACAAAGTGTGTGTAAGTAATGCTGATGGCATTGTTGAGATTGTGTCCTGTAGCTCAACAGGTACAACATTGTGCACAGGTTCTAGGCTTGATTGCCAGTGACACACACTGATCAAATGTACAGCTTGAATGCACTGCAAGTTGCTTTGGAAAAAATATTTGCCAAATGCATAAAAGTACATGAGATTCCAAACACAGAGTGAATTGTGAATAAATCTTCAATAATTCTCTCTCTCTCCCTCTGTCTCTCTCTCTCGCTCAGATGCCTCTTGCTCTAGTATGTTGGGGATGGTTTCGGGTCAGATTTCGGACTCTCAGATCTCAGTGTGGCCGTCAGCAGAAAGGGGCTGGCTACCCGAACAGGCCCGGCTGCTGACCGGGCGTACTGGCTGGGTGGTTGTTAACCCGCAGGTTCTCGGTAAGAACCAATCAATAGAGCTGGACCTAGGAACCCAGCGGATGGTAACAGGCCTCATTCTGCAGGGTGGCAAATACAGAGACGTGAATATTTTCATCAAACGCTTCAGAGTTACATACAGCACAAACGGAACTGACTGGACCTACATACAGGAAGAGAACAGCAACAAAGTGAAGGTGAGTCAAAGTGGGTGGGGCCTCTGGCCACCTTCCCATCTATTACATCATCATCACACTTATGCCAGTATAATATAAATATATTATAAATGAACAGAATAAGTATGACATTCTGTATATGGAAATGAAGGCAATGCTGTTTTAGAAAGTAAGGAAATGTTCTCTTACACTTTTACTTGTCTGCAGGTGTTTATGGGTAATCTGAACCATGACACCCCTGAAGTGCGCACATTTGAGCCGGTGACGATGCGTTTCCTGCGTGTCTACCCTGAACGGGGCTCCCCTGAGGGCATGGGATTAAGGCTGGAGGTTCTGGGGTGTGACCTGCATGGTGAGTGACAGCCAAACCAGCCAAGCACAAAGCTCAGAAAAAGAACATTGTCTGTCTGCCTAAGTACAAGATTTTTTAAGGATGCATAAAGCATAAAAAATTCATTTCCTTTCGCTTCTAAACTCTGTTAAAACTTTGTCATGTTTCTCTCCCCAGAGCCCACACCCGCTCATCCCTTCACCACCAGTATTCAGACTACTGCAGTCACTAGTGTCTCATCCAATATTCCAACAATTATTCCAACCATGGAAAACTGTGATAATCACAGCAACTGCCACAGCAAATCAGAGACAGAGATAGACTACCACCCAACAGGTTACATACAAACTGGATTACATGTTTATATCATGATAAGACTGTTGGCTTTCATTGTTTATAATTAGCTTGTCATGTTTGCGAGGTGTGTCCAGAAAACCCCGCTAAGAGTTTAGTAACACATAGCCAATACCCAGAACACATTAGTAACTGGGTTTTTGAAATAACACAACTGTGTTTTTTTAACAGAAACTATTGTAGCTGAGCCTCCATTTCTAAATCTAGAAATGGAGTCAGTACCAGGTGAGAAACTATACACACTCACAGACACACAGACGCACACTCACACATGCACACTCACAGACACACAGATGCACACTCACACATGCACACTCACAGACACACAGATGCACACTCACACATGCACACACAGACACACATGCACACTCACAGACGCATAGACGCACACTCACACATGCACACTCACAGACACACAGATGCACACTCACACATGCACACACAGACACACATGCACACACAGACGCATAGACGCACACTCACACATGCACACTCACAGACACACAGATGCACACTCACACATGCACACTCACAGACACACAGACGCACACTCACACATGCACACTCACAGACACACAGATGCACACTCACACATGCACACACACACACACACAGACGCATAGACGCACACTCACACATGCACACTCACAGACACACAGATGCACACTCACACATGCACACTCACAGACACACAGATGCACACTCACACATGCACACTCACAGACACACAGATGCACACTCACACATGCACACTCACAGACACACAGATGCACACTCACACATGCACACTCACAGACACACAGATGCACACTCACACATGCACACTCACACATGCACACACACACACACACACACATGCACACTCACACATGCACACTCACAGACACACACACACATGCACACTCACACATGCACACACACACATGCACACTCACACATGCACACTCACACATGCACACTCACAGACACACACACACATGCACACTCACAGACACACACACACATGCACACTACATGCACACTCACACATGCACACTCACAGACACACAGACGCATAGACGCACACTCACACATGCACACTCACAGACACACACATGCACACTCACACATGCACACTCACACACACAGACGCATAGACGCACACTCACACATGCACACTCACAGACACACAGATGCACACTCACACATGCACACTCACACATGCACACTCACAGACACACACACACATGCACACTCACACATGCACACTCACAGACACACACACAGATGCACACTCACACATGCACACACACAGACACACAGATGCACACTCACACATGCACACTCACAGAACACACACATGCACACTCACACATGCACACACACAGACACACAGATGCACACTCACACATGCACACACACAGACACACAGACGCATAGACGCACACTCACACATGACACTCACAGACACACAGATGCACACTCACACATGCACATCACACAGACACACAGATGCACACTCACACATGCACACACACAGACACACACACACACATGCACACTCACACATGCACACACAGACACACAGATGCACACTCACACATGCACACTCACAGACACACACACACATGCACACTCACACATGCACACACAGACACACAGACGCACACTCACACATGCACACTCACAGACACACAGATGCACACTCACACATGCACACTCACAGACACACAGATGCACACTCACACATGCACACTCACAGACACACAGATGCACACTCACACATGCACACTCACAGACACACAGATGCACACTCACACATGCACACTCACAGACACACAGATGCACACTCACACATGCACACTCACAGACACACACGCACACTCACACATGCACACTCACACATGCACACTCACAGACACACAGATGCACACTCACACATGCACACTCACAGACACACAGATGCACACTCACACATGCACACTCACAGACACACAGTTGCACACTCACAGATGCACACTCACACATGCACACTCACAGACACACAGATGCACACTCACACATGAACACACACAGACACACACATGCACACTCACACATGCACACTCACAGAAACATGCTGTTGTTTGTCTGACACAGAACTGATTTAATCTCAAGTTTTGTGTTCTCTGTAGTGTCAAGACTACACAAAAATTATTACGCTAAAAAATTTAATGTGGCTGAAACATAATGCTTATTAGTTCATTACTATAACAAAAATGTAATTGCCTTTTCCTATTAAGCAAGCACATGAAAACTCTCTACTGCCACCATGTGTTGATCATAAGAATTACAGGCTAAAACCTTCAAACCTTTAATTCATTGTACCTGGTATAACCTGATGTTAAAGGCAGAGGAGGTGATTTTTTCCAGAAACATTTTTTGTTATGCTGGTTACCAGCCCAAAACTTCACCGCCAGTCTTAGAAACACTGAGATCTCTAGATTAACCTATAGAAGAAGTGAGAATTAAATGTACTATAAACGAGTGTAGATCAATAGAGCTCCGTGTGTCTTGTTCAGCATACATCTGGTTTGCCTGTGACTTCGGCTGGTCTGATAGCCCCTCCTACTGTGGGTGGAGTCATGACGGTGGAGAAGAAGCTGATTGGCACTTAAAGAACAGCAGCAAGAATTTTGACCACAAACTGCCTAATCTGGACCACACAGGTGAGAACTGTCCTGATCATTCACCTGTCAGGTGAACTGAGACCAGTGGTTGAGTGGACCATGAAAAATGCTGCTGGTTTCGAGGAGTAGCCCCTTCTTTGTGAACCAACCAGAAATGCTCTCTGCCTGTCCATCATTATGCAGGTTTTAATCCAGGTGTATTTTGGCTCCTCCTCTTCTCTGTTTCAGGAAAGCCTCATAACTATCTTTATGCAGCTTCTAACACAAACACACAGACAGAGAAATACGGAAAGACCAGAATGGAACCAGAAGAAGAGTTGGTGAGAGAGAGATGGGTGGCCAGGCTGGCCAGTTTGCCCGTCACAGCGCCAGATTCGGACCTGTGCATGTCTTTCTGGTACCACTTCAGTGAGAAACACACAGGAACGCTGAACATTAAGCAGAGGATCAAGCGAGAAGATAAAGAGGGAGCAAGAGAAGACACTGAGCTTCTGATCCGATCTTTAAACGGATCACTGAAAAGCGGATGGGGGGAAGGAAGAGTTTTGATCCCCAGTGCAGACACACCGTATCAGGTACTGACATGAATATATGGAAAAAATGTTTTTCAGTAACTCTTTATTAAACTGTTTTGTGTGTGTTTACAGGTGATTATTGAGGCTCAGGTGGATCATACAGAATCTGGTTATATCTCACTGGATGATATAAAGATACTGGATGAAGTGGATTCAGAAGAGTGCAGGGGTATGTTAAACCACACCCCATTTGTTTCCCCGTCTGTTTGGCCGGCTTCATTGTTTTCAGGATCTCCTCGTGCTTTATTTACCAGTCAAACACCTTCATCAATATGACTGTCCAATATTTCCCACATCACCAAACAGCTACTTCACTTACTGCTGAAAATAAATCAGTCCTTCCCTGACCCATGTGTATGTGTTTCAGATCCAGAGGACACAAAAGCTGATAAAGATGAGATTGGTAAGAGTCATATTTCATAAGTGTTAGAGTGATTAGGAACAGACCTCAAAAATTGCAAAGGCCTTAAATTCTTATTGTATGCTCTTTGGAATACTTGATTATGATTATTTAACTACTGTACAGTCAGCCAGTATAAGATCTGCGGTCACACATTTTAGTGATGTTTATATAAAGCTTGATAATTACATGTGATCTCCCTGTCTGTGTAATTTTGCAAAAACTGACTGGCTGGCTGTACAGTGACGCTTACACAAAACTGTGTAGCTTGTTTAAATATACAGTTTAACTCACAAACTCTCTTTCAATCTCACAAAGCTTTCTTTGCCTGATTGTCAATGTTTGCAATATTGCCAGAGCATATCCAGTAATAATACTGAATGATGATATGTGATATATGAACGTTGCTCATTGGGTGATATTTATTCACAACATTTCTGCATCTTTTTAAAATATGTTTTTGCATATTGTTCTATACTAATATGTTTTCTGTAGAACTGCGTTCCAGCATCACACATTGAGATCAACATACTGGTGCTATAGAAATCAAATTAAATTGATTAGAATTAATAGTTTACATTACATGTATACTTTTATAAACTTTATAAGTGAATAGAACAGAACAGAATGAGGACAATTTCAAATACAAGATTACTGTCTATAAAATTTAGTCACTTTATATTTAAGTTAATATAAGTAAATAGTCAGTTATTTAATATGTGATCATCTCTCTCTGTAGTGAACTGTGAGGGGACGGATGACACCCTGTGGAGTTCTGGACGTGGCTCTGTGCTGAAGACTTTGGACCCTCTCCTGATCACCATCATTGTGATGAGTGCAGCGGGGGTTCTGCTGGGTGCCGTGTGCGGGGTGCTGTTCTACTGCGCGTGTGTGCACACCGCCAACCGAAACCTCTCCACGCTTGAGAACTACAACTTTGAGCTGGTGGGCGGAGTCAAAGTAAAAAAGGAAAAACTCAGTGCACAGAAGTCTTACACAGAAGCATGAGAGATGCTGGACAAATGCAGAAGAAACTCCTGGATAATATTATCAGAATGTCATTGCAGACCAAGGTGGGATGTGCAGGGAGATGAACTGGCCTCTAGAGGTCTTTGTACAGCTGGTACAGCCAGATGATTGTCTACTTATTTGTTTGTTTGTTTTTGCTTGTTTGTTACCAGTGATGAGACCAAGACAGAAATATGTATCTTCTCACACGATTTTTTTCTACAAGCCTTTTTCTACACTTTTTCGTGAGGCACAGCTGTACACAACTGTATTTTCTGTGGTATTGTGCTACTGTT